>QGSO01000167.1:282038-344268 GCA_011037825.1 Carya cathayensis | reverse complement strand
ATGGGGAGGAAGCCCTTGATGTGGTGAATCCAATGGTGGTGCTTGGTGGCTGATTTGGCCGTGTATGGTGGTCCAAAATGGTGAAAAGTCTTAAAAACCCATTTGTTTGGAGGTGAGAGTGGTGGCTAACGGTGGCTCGGATAGAGGTGAAACTTGGAGGGGATGTTCACCGGTGAGAGGGGAAGAAATCTGGGTGGGTGGTGTAGGCCACGCCGCCGACGAGCGGCGGTTCTAGGCGGAGAAAGAAATCGGCAACAGGGGAGAAAACAGGGCAGGGGCAGCAACTTCCGGGAGCTCATGACGGCTAACGGCTGGTCCGATAGCTCTGAAAATTGGAGGGGATGAACTCTGATGGAAGGGGAAGAGAATGGTGGGGGTGGTGTACGACACCTCCACCGGACGGCGGAGAAACAGTCGTCCAAATGGGCGGCGACGGTAAGGAGGAAAACAGAGCAGGGCAGCAACTTCCGGGGGCTCGTGGCGGCTAACGGCTGGTCCGATGGCTCTGAAAATTGGAGGGGATGAACTTTGGTGGGATTGGAAGAGAATGGCGGGGGTGGTGTACGACAGCTCCACCGGACGGCGGAGAAACGGGCGGTCAAAGGGGCGGCGACGGTAAGGAGAAATGGGGAAGGGAAGAGCATGGGGAGAGAGAGAGAGAGAGAGAGGAAAGAGAGAGAAGAAAAAGGAAAAAAGGAAAAAGTGAAGGAAAAATGGTAGGGGCCTAGGTAATAAATTTCAATCCTACGTTTCGGGATCCTCAAATAAACTAACGGTGAGTTAAAACACTGATTTGAAAACGCGTAAGTGTTTTATTTTAAATAAAACACTTTAAATAAAACACTACGATGAATTAAGGTAGAATATTATTTTATAAACTAAAATTTATAAAATAATATTTCCTCATCGTTATTTAAAATGATAAAGTACCGTTAATTAATCGAAGATGATAAAATCATTTAAATTAATAAAATACTTAATTACAACACTGAGAGAAATTAATATAGAATATTATTTTATAAACTAAGGTTTATAAAATAATATTTTCTTCATCATTGTATAAAATGATAAAGTATCATTAATTAATCAAAGTGCATAAAACACTTGAATAAACACTGAGAGGAATTAAGATAGATTATTATTTTATAAACTAAGGTTTATAAAATAATATTTCTTCATCATTATTAAAATGATAAAGTATCTTTAATCACTCAAAGAGGATAAAACCATTTAATTTAAATAAAAGTTTTCAACGTAAAAATAAACCTCTTAATATCTTAAAACAACTAAAATATTTAATCTAAGTAATTATCCACAATTATAATATTTTCAGAGCTCATTAAATTATTATAATTGTGCTATTTTAAAAACAAGCTTATCTAATACTTTGAAATTCGGTGGATAAGATCCGGAATACGCCATCGAGGTACAACGCTTAGGATAAATCTGTTCATGATTTTACAGTTGTCGGTGAAGAACAAAGTAACGTGATTTACGGAAAAAGATAATTATGCATGTGATTTCGGGTGAGGGTAGAGACGAGAGAGATAGTGACTGCTGTCGGGAAAGAATCCAAAACTGATTGTCGTGCTGTCTAATATGTGCGAAAAAGAAAGAGAAGGGTGAGGAGATAAGACTAAATTTTAGCGGGCTGTTAGAGATAAAGCATTACATTGATTTCGTGTCAGGTGCGACAATTCATATCCGACTTTTCTTTGAAGAACGTGAGTCATTGACGCACTTGAAAAGAAAATGTAAGTTGAATATAATGCATGCCAAGTGGGTGCAATTTATTGAGACATTTCCGCATGTTATCAAGTACACAGATGGTAAAGAAAATTTTGTAGTTAATGCATTAGGAAGACTGTATGTCCATAACTTCATTTTAGATGCAAAGTTATTGAGATTTGAATATGATAAAAAATTACATGCTAATAATGATGGTTTGGCTAGTGTGTATGGAGTACTTGAGAAAGTATCGTTTGATCAGTTTTATAGACTAGATTGATATTTATTTAAAGATAATAGACTTTGTGAGCCTACTGGTCTTATGTGTAGGTTACTTGTGCATAGATGTAGTTTAATAGATCATTTTGGTGTAAAGAAGACTTTATACATATAGCATGAACATTTGTAGGTGTATCATTTGCCATCTATTGATTTATTGCATGAACATTTCTTTTAGACTAATGTGAAAAGAGACGTCAATCGCATTTGTGGCAGGTGCAATACATGTAGAAATGCCAAATTTAAGATTTTGCCGTGTGAGTTATATATACCCTTACCCATTCCTAGTGAGCTATGGGTAGACATATCTATAGACTTTCTATTGGGGCTGTCTAGGACAAAAAATGGGTAATTATTTTATTTTTGTGGTTGTGGATAGATTTAACAAAATGACACATTCATTCTATGTCATAAAACTGATTATGCCGCAAATATAGCTGACTTATTTTTCAGGGAGATAGTGTGACTTCATGGTGTGCCTAGAAGTACTGTTTATGATAGGAATGTTAAATTCTTTAGCTACTTTTAAAAGGTTTTGTGGGAAAAATTGGGTACTACACTTTTATTTTCCACTACTTGCCGTCCACAGACTGACAGCCAGATTTAAGTAGTTATTGAATTTTTTCCTTTTGATGCAGGTGGAAATTCGAGGTTGAATCCTTTTGAGGCGAGGGAGAATGATGGGTCTCAAGGTAGACTGAGTCTTAAAAATCCCTTGTAAGTTCCAAATGGGTCAATTACAAGGTCAAGAGTTAAAAAGATCAGGGAAACAATACAAAAATTGGTGCAATTCACTTTGGATGAAGCTAGCAAGACTCCAACATCCAAGATGGACTTGAGAGAAGGAGATACAATTTTCAACCACGTGATGCAAGATTTGCAAGACATGACTTATGATTTATTAATTGGGTTTATTATTATGTTTATCATTTTTTAGGCTTGGATTTGTTGAATATTTGGGTTTGAGTATGTTTGACTCAAATATATTTTATGTTTTATGAACTAGGGTTCAAGAGAAAGAAAAGTTTTAAAGGGTAGTTTAGAGATTGTTTTAATTTTCAGCTAGGGTTTCTTTTGGGAATGCCTTGTATTTCGCCTAGGGGTATTTTGGGAAAGATTTTTTAATTTTTTGTTTAGGGTTTTATCTCGTTTAGGGAAAGGGTTACTATAGCACGGCACTATTTATGGTACTGTATCGTGACACTATTCACCAAGGGTAATTTTGAGAAAGAGGGTTTTATTTTAGCCTATGGTTTTAATTTGGTTTTAGTTTAAATACTCTTTATTACCTCATTTTGAATGTTTAAGAAGGTTTATGAAGTTGATGAATTTTATTCATTGTGAGTTGAGTTTATCTCATCTTGTTCTTCATTGAATTTTTGAATTTATCAAAAGTAAATTACAAGCTTTGTGGTGTTCCTGTTTCGTAATCTGGGTTATTGAGACGGGTTCTTCAACGGGTCTAGATTTTTATATAGTCTAGATTCTTGAAACGAGTTCCTCAACAAAGTCTAGATTCTTCCATCCATTGACTTGATTTTAACTTTCTTGGATGAGTTTTTAAATTGATTGTGGGTTCAAGGGATTCTAATTCCGCAGAGTCATACAAGGGCTTATTTTCTTATGGCACAATGAAATTACCAACATTTTTGCTATTAGTAGAAGAAGCTTTACCCAAGTCTTCACATATTTCAATTTGAAGAGTTCTTTTTGTTCTATAATACTTAGGGTTTTGGGCAATGAGGCCCTTATTGGCCAAAATGGGGCTTTTAATGATCCAGGGAGGCTTTTCACTGATATATGAAGAAACCCATTTGAGAATAGATAATATTCTTTATTCTGAAGATTCAGTGACAGCCATATCTATGAAACTTTGGAGCAAAGCAGTTAAGCCCCAAACTCCCAGATAAAGGTTTTCAACGAAGTTAACGGGAAATGACTGGGAGCCTTTTTCAAGTTCGATTCATGTAGCCACTTCAGGTTCAAGGCTTGAAAAGCCCATAACAATGGGAATAACAGGGAAAAAAGAGAAAACAAAATTGAGAGTTCTTATTCAAGATAAAAATAAAGAGAAAATCTCGATGGTGTTGTCCGGCTGTGGAGGCGACATACTTGATTTGGTGCGGCGGTTATCTGATTCTTGGGTAGACTATAGCTGTATAGATTTTGTAGCGTTGATTTGGTACTTGTTTCTCTTCTGAGTTTAGACTTCCATCAATTTAAGAAGATGAAATCATATTTATTGTGTCTAGTGTAAAACTTAATATGTGGCTTATTTTGATTGAGAGTTGTTAAACGCTTAATATTAGTCTGACCACTCTAAATAGGAACTGATAACCAAATCCAAAACCAACAATATCAATCAACCAGGGGCAAAAGTGTACATAGATGAAGAAAATAGCGTCAAAAACATATAAAATAAGGAAATAGAAGGACGAAAACGGAAAGCAAAAATCAACCAGGCAAGGGCAGAAACGTACATGTGCAATCAAAGATGGGTAGAAACGTAAACAAATCGAGACCAAAGTAGGATAAATAAGATCATTGTTAATGGATTATGCATATGTAAATGATAATGTTAAAGAATATAAGATTTATTTAAATTTTGACTATTTCATTTTTATAAGTATCTATATTGGAATAGTTATTTTTTAATTATATAATAATAAATTAATATAAGATGAATTTAACTTTGGCTATTCACATCAAATCTCTACTTTAGATTATTCATTTATTTATTATATAATAATGAGTAATTAATAATTTAAAAAATATTTAATTTTTTTATTTTTAATTTAATTTATTTTATCATATTTTAATTATTAATTTATTTTATTTTATCATATTTTACTATTTAATTTAAAAAAAACTTAGAGAAGTTTATAGATATAGATGGAGAGAAAAGAGAGAATGTTATAAAAAAATAAGAATTTGATATGTTTACACTAACTATCAAATTTGATTTTAGTTTTAGAATAACTGTAGATATCCTTTGCCTAATCTAATGTGAACAATTTTTATATTATCTTAACACACTATAAGAAAAATGATCTTTTATAACTAATTTATTGCGACAAAAATAATATTTGTAACTAATTTAAATTGCGAATATTATTTTCGCTGCAATAAATTGATTATAAAAAATTATTTTTCTTGTAATGACAGCTAAAAAGTATTATATTTTTAAATTTAAATAATCGGGTGAGAATGCTCTAATAGCTTAAACGCAAACAAATGAGACATATAGGGACAAAAATGAAAAAACAGATACCTGAAAAAATAATATTCAATTCTGGATAGCCTCTTTTGTAATATAAAGAAGTAGATATATGCAGGCCACATATATTGTCTCAACCCGATCTCCTCTAGTGCTTATCATTGTTTGCCCAAATAAATGACGGCCACAAGTTTATTCTCGTAAAAAATATCTATCTTAAAATCTCTATGCTATAACCGGGTATTTCGATAATTAATGTTTTAAAAAAAATATTAATTAAATCCTTGATAAATTACATGCATGCTTCATTAATTAGCATGAATCTACCAACCTACCAATTTATAATCATGTTGTGGACTGGCCGGCCTGCATGTGGTAGCTACTAGCTAGGCAGGCATCTCTCTCTCATAAAATGGCACACGTGCTTGTCAGTTAGGCCTAACTAGATGTAGGCCATGTGGGAGTCGACTCAGGAGTCAAGATCAAAGCAAGGCTCTCTTGAACATGATGTGTACCCAAAAAAGAACTGCATGTTTATCCGAACTTGTTTATTCTTTTTTTTGGAAGCTATGCAACCAAGCTAGGAAATTAATGAATATTTCTTACCCAGCACTTGGTACTGCAACTTGTGGCACATGACCGGCCATTATCGATATTCCCGGCCTCATGATGAATCCCCCATGCAACACATTTTCCTTCGCTTTTTATTAATATGAAACGGGTCTAATTGAGTACTGCATCTAATATAATTTGTACACCATTTTTTATTTGAGGAGAAATCATGTAATGATACAATGACATGATGGCCCATATATGCAGATGGATGATCAAACAATATCGATCATGCAACAGAAATGTGACATATTTGCGTCGGCCACGTGATGGGCATGATATATATGGAGAAATATTATATATAGTAGGGTCATGTTGCGACATGCCTGCCTGCATGCAACCTATACCATTCATCCTCCATACTGCACCCACCAGAAGAAATATCTGCACACAAGAACAAGAAATATTTGTATTAATATTGATATTGTCGCATACAACATTGGAAAATTGCTTTTGAATTTTTTCCTTTTGAACCTAATCTTTGTGGTCCCTGGGAATTGATCGGCTTGGATTTCTGATCAGACTAGCGTGCATATCTCCGATCGAATAATCTTTGGATACCTTTGGTCACCAATTGTTTTGTTTTGTTCTTCATTAATATCGTAATTCTAACGGACGTGCATGCTTAGAATTATAAAACCACGTACGTGTGTACGTTGAGACCAAAACTGATCTCTCTCCCTCTCTCACCTAATATGATCAGATCAATTAGAAAAGTACAAGTCGCATTTGGGAAATTGGAAGCCGTGCATAGCCGGCTGGAAAAACGCGCGTCGAACAGTCTTAAAATCGATTCATGAACTTGTGCAGCACTAGCTAGCATGTACACTAATTCGAACCGTCCACAAGGAAATGGTGGTCGTTGTCAATCAGCCAACAATTTTCGGGATTGGATGTTCGATATGATACATGCCTTTGACGATTTGCATATATTGTTGCCCATACGGTAATTAAGTAGCCATTAATGCTGATTTCTTGACGGTAGGGCCCCCCTAGGTAAGTCCTTTATGCGAGTTGGGCTACGATCGAAGAAGACGCACAGAACAACTTGCAGATCGATCGATCAGTACAGCGTAGCTAGCTGTCATAATTTGTACCCATCAGGCAGACGATTATTATTATATTTTTTTTAATGAAGGGCTTGCCAAGAACGATTTCGCTTAATTAATTTTAAAAAATTTAATACACCACATTATTATTTTATTATCATTCTATTATATAATATATATATATATCATAGTTTACATATCTAGAATATAGCATATATCATTACTCGTCCCCTTTTTCTTTTGTTTTGTTTTGATAACCCAATTGGTTTTTTGGGAATCAATTGACGAACGATTCCCTGCAAGATTGATAACTATGTCTGCTTTTCAGATAAGATCGTGGCATCAGAATTCCCATCGCTGGCCCATAGCTTTTTCATTTTTGTCGTATGTTTGCTACGACAGGTTGTATAGTGACCGTACCTACCACGATTATTGTACGGTCTTATTGCAATTGTCCTTACCCTTCTGAAGAGCCATTTTCCTGCCCCTCAATGTTGATGGGATCCAAATGCAACACGCAAACACATTCTGTAAAAGTTAATTCATTGAGGATTTATCTTCGATTCGTGAGGTATACTTTCAATAAAAATAATCTTAAATTTTTGAGTAAAATATTAATCTTTAAATAATAATAGTTGTTATATACTTTGTATGTATCAAGTGACATTACTCACGGTTTATAGCTAGTTAAATATTATTTTATTAAAATTTAACAAGCAAACTATTTTTTTAATGGTATATATGATACTCTATAATATCATAAGAGTATATATATATATATTTTTTCTCTAATACAACTTTCTTAAGTTAGGAAAAAACAATGATAGATTGCATCAATAATAACACTATTGTAACATAATTAATGTAAGTAGTATATTATATACCAGAGTTGATAATTTTATTATAAGTAAAGTCGCGTATTAATCTACATAAAAATATTAATTTTTTTATATTTAAAATTTAAATTAATATTATTTTCAATACAATTTATTTTTTGATTAATCACATTAAATTAGTACGTAATTATATTTACAATTAAATTTTTTTCAAAATTTATAATTTGAGATTATTACGCGGCAAACAATTAACACCTTTATATTGGACGTACCACCTGTAATACCATCAAACTCACGTAAAACTTTTATCATCACGACAAACACATATATTTATTCGGCGTTCTTATTTAAATTTTAATCCTTTTAATTTCAAATATATCCACTGTATTAATAGCGTTACCTATATGTTACGCTATTGATGATGCGACAAGTACTAAGTAAAGTAGCTATTTATAATTAGATTGATGCCATGACTTGAAAAGATGGCAGCATGACACGACTCGCATAACACCATTTTGATGTGGTGGCAAATATGAATTGGTCATAAAAAAGATAAATTAATCCTTTAACTTTTAACACATTGGCCACATTAATTAGTGATGATCGTGATTATTACACCATTGATGTTATAAATACTAATAGCTTGAATTCAAAGATAAATATTAGTATCTTTCATGAGTTTGTTTCGTTATTTTAATTATATATTTAATTTTTTATTTATTTCATATTTAAAGAAGTGACATTTAATATATAAATATTTTTTTATTTTTTTTTAATATTTAAAAATAAAAAAATAAAATAAAATAAAATTTATACTAATAGACACGTTTAACCATCAAAACTGAGCAGTATACTATCACCATCCTAACTCAAATAGTCAAATATTGATAGGAAACGATGGTGATATTCTTTTATCATCTGTTATGATTTTTTCCGACACTAATTAGATGGGGTCAAAAGTAAAGTCGGTATGAATATACCATATTCTGAAGGAAGAAAATAAAACAATACACAATTACAAAATATAATTAGAAAAAAATGGATATTGTTACTAATTATTTTATTGGAATATGATTATTCATAATTTGTAGTTAATTTTCTGCGTAAACATTCTTTAATTTATATTTCAGAAAAATAAAAATTACTATTTTGTATGAACTTGGATGCCGTTAGGTAATTTAGGCGCCGACGCGTGTGATAATGAGATGTCAAACTTGAATGCAATGCAAGCTAACGACCATGAAACGTGCCGTCATCGTTCACGTGCCAGGGAGGATAGCGCTTGACAAATGCCACCAAATGAGCAGTTAACTGGTCTTGTCTCTGCTACAACACGCGGGATGCCTCTTCTCAACTTTATTGCACTTTCCGTTTCCGGTGTCCTTCCTAACTTTTAAGCTGAAAAACTTTTCTCGGAAATTGTGAACTTTTCAACAGAGAATATTTTATGGTTATATATATTTGGGTGGTGGTAGGATTGTTATACTTTCTTACTTATTTATTATTTATTTTTTTTTTAATTTTTTATTTTACTTAGTAGTTAAGAAAGTGATTATTAATAAAATTATATATTTTTAAAATTTTTTCTTAATGACTAAGAATGTTAAAAAAATAAGTAAAAGAAAATGATAACAAAATAAAAAATTTCTTATACATTATAAGTGGTACATGAATAGTAATAATATAGTAAGCCTATCACTACTTATATATATTTAGGTGTTGATAGTGGGGCGTGTATTAGTTCAAATTTTTTTTAACATATTTAAATATTTTTAAAAATTTTAAAAAATACATTAATACATTATAAATCACTTTTTTAATTGTTAAATAAATAAATAAATTAAAAAAATTAAATATATAAACAATCAAAATGAAGAGACAAACTTGAACGACATTATTGTGTTTTCCTATATATTTTGTGTAATGACATCCGCCCTTTTCTTTTTTTCTCCTTTTCATTTAATGTAGAATTTTATAATAAATCATTCTTGCATAATATTTTCAAAAAAATTAACCAATCAATGTAATCACATAATTTAATTAAAAATAAATTTAATTTTATAAAAATATCTTATATTTTAATATAAATTTATAAATTTTAATACAAAATCTTATCTTATATTCATACAGTTGTGCCGGACTCGATAAAAATGTGTCAACTTTTAATATTTCTAAAAATATATGCAAACTGGCTGTATTAGGCAGTCATTAAATTACTCTTTGAACATAAATTGTTTTCTAAAAAAACTGCTAAATTCCTAATTGTAAACCTATTGAATCTGATTTTAGAAAACAAAATCAAATTAATTAATTTATTAATTAAATTGGGAATTATGGAACCGTATGAACCAAAAACTGAATTGCAAGAACTGCACAAGTTCTTGGTCTCGACTCTCGTCAAAAAATGCATTGACCCCACCGCACCATAGAGATGCAACGTCGTTCGTCAAAAACAAATTAAAGTCGATACCGGAGGTGACTTTTTAGGATTCCAGATTTTTAAATTCCCAAAAATTCAACCATAAATATCGTAATGTTGCCTCTGCTTCAAACCCAAGCACACCCAATTTTCAATCCTCTGTATCTGTATCTCTCTCTCTCTCTCTCTGAGACTGGTAGCTGAATGGGCTTCTTCGAGCGCTCTTCCCCTGTTTCCTCAACCGCCCTCAAATGGCTAGGCTTTGTAGCTGCCGTCTGGGTCCAATGCATCTCTGGCAACAACTACACCTTCTCCAACTACTCCGATGCCCTCAAGTCCCTAATGAATCTCACCCAGCTTGAGCTCAACAATCTGTCCGTGGCCAAGGATGTTGGCAAGGCTTTTGGGCTTCTTGCCGGCCTAGCTTCCGATAAATTCCCCACCTGGTTAATTCTGGTTATTGGGGCCGTCGAAGGGCTTGTTGGATATGGTGCGCAATGGCTTGTTGTCAGTGAGAAGATCACTCTTTCTTATTGGCAGGTAACATGTTAGAAGCAATAACCAAAATTGACTCTGTTTGCTTCTAGAGAAAACGTAGCGCTAGAAAAACAAACCGAATTTCGAACGAATTATCTCGAGCATATTGAATGAATTATCTCGAGCAGAGCATGGTACTGCAAGTGGTATTGCACAACTTGGAAACCACGGCTAGCAAAAAATATTACCATCTTTTGCTCCCTCACATTTGCAAACATTCACATTACATGATTACCGGTCGATTAGATATTGACATATTTAATTATCTGTATTTTAGAAAATAAATTAATGAACATTAAATGCATTAAAAACACGACTGTGAATTTTTTTCTTCCATTATTTTCGCTTACGTCTCTCAGTAAACAAACAAAACCAAAACCAAACAATATCAAGAAAAAACCAAGCGAATTGGAAAATCCATAAGGGCCTACACGGCAACACCCTAGTCAAAACTGATTCTGCTAATGTTTTTGCGCGGCAACAGATGTGCATATTTCTGTGCATGGGAGGCAACAGCACGACGTGGATGAACACGGCGGTGTTAGTGACCTGCATAAGGAACTTCCGCAAGAACCGGGGACCAGTCTCAGGCATACTCAAGGGCTACGTGGGCCTCAGCACCGCCATATTCACCGACCTATGTGCCGCTCTCTTCTACGACGATGCCGCCTCCTTCCTGCTCATGCTAGCCGTCGTCCCCTTAGGAGTCTGCGTCATCGCCGCCTTTTTCCTCCACGAATCCCCTCCCGTGGCCACATCCGCCGAAGAGCAAGAGGAGTCCCGTTACTTCTGGGTCTTCAACATCGTGGCCGTCGTCGTCGCGGTCTACCTCCTGGCCTACGACTTCATACCCAGCCCCAACACGGTGTTCTCTCAGGTCTTCGTGGCCGTACTATTGGTTCTCTTGGCCTCCCCACTGGGAATCCCGGTTTACTATTTCTTCAAGAACCGGTCAGGACAGGGTACGGACATCGAGGGACAGATTCGAGAACATCTGTTGGTAAAGGAGGAGAAGGAAGCGACTGAGAATCAGGATAAGGTGGAGAAGGTGGCGAACGAGGAGAAGACGATGCCAGTGATCGGAGAGGAGCACACGATTTTCGAGGCATTGAGGACCGCTGATTTCTGGGTAATGTTTATATCGTTTCTGTGTGGAGTGGGAACTGGCTTGGCGGTGATGAACAATATGGGACAGATTGGGTTAGCCCTTGGCTACACTGACGTGTCCATTTTCGTTTCGCTCACTAGCATTTGGGGGTTCTTCGGCCGAATCATTTCGGGTACCGTTTCGGAGCATTTCGTCAAGTAAGTACAACCCTCCTACTCTCGTCTTATTAGTCTTTTTTTTTTTTTTTTTAATAAGACATGCCTGCCAAGATAACGAAATATCCAAATCTTAACTTCCCAGAAAAGAAATTATATTCGAATCTTTGTAGAAATCTGTCTTAAGTTTTTAATAACTTTGCTTAATATTTTGTTGTTTTCTTTATTTTAAGTAAGAGGAGGTCATACTCGATACATCATGTCTAATATCTTTTATTTTATTCCCTACTACGATGTGTATTTTTTTTTTTTTTTGGTTAAATATATAGAGTTTTTAAAGTATTCGGTGGGAGTGGTTTTATTAGAGTCAAATAGTTGTTATTTAAGTTTCTTTTTTCTTCAAAGCTTCCCTTGAGTTTAATGATTCTAGACTTGTAGTTTTGGGTTGTTGGGTTGACCCTTTCAATTTTGGTTCCTTATAATATTCTTGGTCTAAATGTAAATCAAGACTCCTAAAATTTTAGGGATCACCTTTCGGACAACAACAGGCTTGAATGAGCTTGTCGTTACTTTGAAACAATATTGGGAATAGTCGGGCATTTTATATAGTTGGTGGTAATAGGTAAGTTTTCCAGTTTCATTTATCTTCCTTGTTCTTTTAATAAAACTTGTCTTTGTTCCTATGATTTTTTTAAAAAAGTTTTTTTATTTTTTTATTTTCTAATCAAGCATATTATAGATATAAAACAATTACAAGATAGAAGAGATAAATGGGTGAGAGGCCCAACATTCATCTCAAACCAATTAGTACAACATAGGCAAAATGATAAAAAGAAGAGGGAAATGGAGTCAAAGACTTGACCCACACCCATTTTCCATGAGGAAGCATCCTGAAGCGGTCTTGATATAGTCCGATAAATGGACTATAATACTACAACTGGAAGCCGCAGTGAATAGATCTGTGCTACATGTTGCTAGTCTGAACTAACTGAAAGAGACGTTCAGTACATTTTTCTCACAATCTTTAGTTAGGATGAGCAATAACATAAGAATATATCGAGTGGGAGAAGTGTCAAGTCGCCGGCCGGCAACCCCTATGAATTGTGGTGGTGTGTGAGAACTATGCACCAAATTAGGAGAGTGAAGGTTTGCCGGATCTTAAGAGATCCAAAGCTACTGACCCTAAAAACTTCGCGCGTGGCGGCAACAGACTCACTATAGTGTTGCGGCACGTGAGATCCACGAACGGTTTGGGCCGCACGTGAGACATGCGTCACTCTTTTTGACGGTTTTCTTTTGGCGTTCAGCAGTTGGCGAGTCTTGTAATGCAGTGCATGGCTGTTGTGGGTTGCCGGAAAGCAATAGATCAACACTCTGTGCTATGGTCAGAAAACTAAGAAAAAATAGATAAAAACATGGTAGAATAGTATCTGTTCTACTAGACTGTACACATGGGAGGAGGGTAGCTAGGCTCTAGACGGAGAAGGTAAGATTTTTGGACCTTCTCCATAGAGCTTTTTTGCTATAGAGAGAAAACGAAGGCGTCTATCTCCTTGTACCAATGATAAATGTTTTCTATACGAGGTGGTCCAGCAGATTCCATTTTCTATCTTAGTTAGGTTGCATTTAGGGGTCGGTTCTCATATTATAAATGGAAATGGAAAAGAGAGGGTTGGTTGAAGTTTATAATTTTCCCTATAGGCTTAAAATTCAGTTTTTACATTTGGGAAGCAAATACTTTCATGGAGAGAAGTTTAGCGAGGGAGTGTGACAATCTAAATGGTCGTTCTTATATATTTAATGGAATATCTCATATCTGATTTTTCCATTAAATACTCTTCTACCATTTGGGCTTTTAGTGATTTCGTTTCCGTGCCACGGACACTTCCAAAATTTTCATTCAAGTTTACCATGTAACAAGTTCCAAATTATAAGTGAAAATCACGGTGGCTAAGCTCATCTATACCTAGTAATTATTGGTAGGAGGATCTAACCTATTTGGATGGAATAAAGATATATATGATGTAATTTATTGTGCTCCAAATTTTTCATGCCGAATGGTATATTTTTTCTTGTCGGCAGACTTGACTTCTTATTTTCTACGTACAGACGTGCAAGTGGGTTAGCTCCCCCTTGTTCGTTGGCTAGATCTAAGCCTTTAACTTCTGGACAGGGACGCACTTGTCCTTGGCCTTAACTGCATGGTATTACTGGTCAGGACCATCTTTTTCACCTTGGGTTTTAATATCTTTGCTTGTCTTTGAAGCGTTACTTTGAGGAGTCGTTGTACGAGGTCGTCCCTACTTGCCTTGAATAAGTACGAAGTCGGTATTCCAAGTCGTCCCTAATAGTCTTGGACACCTTTTTCAAAAGGATAATGCTTTATCAGAGAGGCCACCGATGATTTTTTTTTAATTTTTTAATTTTTACTAATTAGGGATTAAGAAAATGTTTTTAAATGATATTGTGAATTTTTTTTAAAAAATATTTAAAAATAAGATACGAAAAAAAAATGCATTTTGCCTGTTCGGTGGCCTTTTATCTATGGATGTACAGCTCCCTTTTCAAATTATAGAGTTGAATTTACACACTACACTTTCTTTTTTTAAAATTTGTTTTGGTTTTATTATTCTTAAACTAATTGAATTTTTCTACTCATTATCCATACACTGTACATTTGGTAAGAGAAAAAAAATTAAAAAGTTGTGTAGCATGTAGTATAATTTTTCTTGAATTTAATCTCATAATGGGTTTGTCCATGCATAATGAATTTAGTTGAAGTTTTGAATATCGACTTTAAACAAACTTTTTCATGAACCTTCTAGTAATTTATCTCTTCCATTCGTGTTTTGATTCCATTTTATTGATATCTTTCAAAGTTTTACTCTTCATCTAGATTTTATAATCTTCAACCACACATATTCTTGTAGCATATTTATATTAGGTGGTAGACATAAATCTACTTAAAAAGACACACAGGCATATAAAACTGCATAAAATGCGCTATATCAGCATGTTGTGTTGGGGACAACAAAATTTAACATGAAGAACAAAATTTTTTTTTCTTAGAAAAACTCTTCCGTTACACCCTCTTTCACGGGCTGAAACTAGCACACCATGTATATTTAGCTCCAAACACCTTACACCTAAGTTATAAATTTGAGCAGTGACTAAATAAACTTTTTCATGAACCTGTTTTGTCCGAATTCTTTCTTGCAGGAAAGCTGGTACACCAAGACCTCTTTGGAATGCAGCTTCTCAGATTGTAATGGCTGTTGGTTACGTTCTTATGGCCTTGGCTGTGCCTGGTTCTCTATACATTGGTTCAATCGTTGTTGGGATTTGCTACGGAGTCCGTCTGGCCATAACGGTCACGGTTGCATCCGAACTATTTGGCCTAAAGTATTATGGTCTCATCTACAACATTCTAATCCTCAACCTTCCTCTTGGGTCCTTCCTCTTTTCCGGGCTTCTTGCGGGCATATTATACGACATGGAGGCTACTGCCACTACTGGAGGTGGCAATACCTGTGTTGGAGCACATTGTTACAGGCTAGTGTTTGTGGTGATGGCTGTTGCTTGCATTGTTGGGTTTGGTTTAGACATTTTGTTATCAGTTCGGTGCAAGGCTGTTTATGACAAGATTTTTGCCCGCAATAGGTCGAAGAAGTCCTTATCCAATTCCCGAAGACGATCTGTTAAAGATTGAAAGGGCAAGAATTTGGAAGATTGATGGGCTTGTTTCTTCCCTACCTTTTTTTTTTCGTTGAAAGGCAAGCAATAATTCGCTGTGTCATTCTTTTGAAGCAAGATTATATCCTATAGTTTGGTATGTGTCCCTTGCATGTCTGTAATTTCATTTTGAGGTTGTGGTAGGTCAACTTGCGATCATTGAGAGTTCGGGCTCAATGGGTTGCTTTGGATACATTGGGCAGCGCAGAGCATGATCATAGTAATAATGGGCACTCCTCATTTTCTAATAGCCCATAGTTGGGAGGATTTCTTACGATGTCTTATACGTGCAAGTGCTAAAAAGCTCCACGACGTTACTTACCAAGATCCGGGTATTAATCGGGCCCTGGTGAGGTGGGTCTTCTCAATCTTGAACTCTTATATCGGTTGAGCCTTTCTTCTTTCCGAGTATTTTGTCAGTATTTATCCTCTCATTTTTAGTGGATTTTAATGAATATCGAAGAGCGTATTTGGAATAAGTCTATAAGGGTACTTCCTGTTCTTTTAAACAATAAGAGGGTGACATTTTTACACTGCCTAGAAACTTAAAATCTGAACTGGAAGAAATTTCATTTAATTTGAAATCTGTGACCGACAAACCTACAACATAGAGTACTAGATTTTGGGGCTTTTATTTATTTGTGCAACATTTGTTTGGGGAGGGGTGTTGTCTAGCATAGTTCCAAAATGGTCGGTCCCTCCTACATTCCCATATAATGTAGGCGTGAGAAGTTGAGTTATGGAAAGGCCTCAGGCACCTCGCCTGAGCACTGAGGCGCTGGCACGTACAGGCCATGGAGTTCCTATACTTGGAAGGAAACATGCTTTCATGAGCATCCTTGCTTGGAGGTAATTTGTCCATGCCAATTCTCAACATTATAATGTCCATAATGGTTGTCAGTACAATTATATGGCAAAATTGGTGCAGCTTTTAAACCCACACTGCTAAAAATAAAGAAACAGATTGGTATTTGGTAGGACTGGACACTTAGGTCGGCCATCTTATAATTAGGCATAAATACACCATCTACGTACGGATACCCTTTATTATGTATTGTTCTCCAAATACACCATCAACGTACTAGGGACTGCAGATTTCGTAAAGATAGACAAAGCCAAAATAATAATGAAGAAGATCATACAGATACAATTCATTAAATAAAAAAGGAATATCCAATACCTGTTTCGTACGTAGTTGGGCTGTTTTTAGTCACTTAACAGTTGAAGATTTTTTTCTATATAGATAGCAAGCAGTATAGGGAATTAGGAAGGGAGGAGTAAGTCACTGAAAATGCTAATTGCCACACGCAAGAAGCACGGCACGGGGTTCCTCAGAGCCTGCTACTCTTCCCTTGTGAAACGCTGAAACCAAACTCCCCAATCCTCGAGTGGTACACTCTTCATTTGCCTTTCTCTTGTAAATTGTAACCTCCGTTATTTAGGACAGTTGCTTAAACCACTCCATTGAAATTCCATGAATGCTAATACTTTCAGACCGCTTCAATTTCTAAGCAGAAACAGCACAGGGGTTGCTCTTGCTTTTAGTCTCTGGGCTTGCTTCCTCATCTTAGGCCCTCTCTTGGTTGCTTCATATGGTTGGTCCTCTCTCACGAGTCACGACCCATTGCTTTTTATTGGTTGAAAATATCATAATTTTATTTTGGGTTCTCACCGAAATTCCCTTTCTGTGTATTGTGTACAACAGATGGGCCTTTATACGATCACACTGCTTATACCGAGGTAGGTATAAACATTGAACAAGACAAATTCCCAGTAAAATATTCATTTGCGTATTCGTTTGATACCCAAAAAACAAACTCCTAGGTTTTAAGGTTGGGTTGGGTGTAGGACTTTGGTGGTGTTTTTTTTTTTAACCCTTTTTGACGATGTTAACTACATGTTTCGTTGTTTAGCAGTGTAAAAGCCAGCCAGAGAAGGCGCTTTACAAGGGAGGGATTCTCAAAATACATGCCGTAAACCGCATTGGCGTTTCTGCAAGTAATGCTAATTCGCAGGCTTTGATATTGAACGATCTCAGCCACGGCACAATTTATTCTTTCTCCAGTTGAGTTTTCCTCTCTCTCTATTTACCTCAAGTGTTTGGACGTTCTTTCCCAAAAGAAGAGTTAGGGACAAAAAATGTTCCGTTGCCGGGACTCGAACCCGGGTCTCTCGGGTGAGAGCCGAGTATCCTAACCAACTAGACTACAACGGATTGTTGGGAAATGTCTTCTTCCGTAAGTTTAAATTATTATGTCGTTTTTCTGTTTATTCTCTACATCTTTATGCCTTCATAAATATCATATTTATTTATGCTAATGATACCCTTACTATCCCATTACTACCTATTTACTACTCAAATATACGTGGGGTTTATTTTTTTATTTTTTCAACTTTGCCTTCTACCCTTCTATGATGGAGAGGAGGCTACACTTGTTTCACGATGGAGAGGCGATGTGTGAAAATATTAGGGTCTCAAATTGTAGTTATGAATTTTAAAATGAAAACGAAACTGAGAGAGATTTGAGTTTCAGAGGGGGTGGAGGGACTTATAGGCATGTTCCTAAAGCTAAGATATTTGAATATTTGATAATCGGACATAAAACTTATGACAAAAGGAAGAGCAGAAGGGTAGAAGACAGAACAAAAGGAAAAAATAAAAATAAAACCACATAAGCTTGGATAGTAAATAAGTAGTAATGGGGTAGCAAGAGTATCATTACCCATTTATTTGTAGGAAGAATTCAGCAGCATTGTTACAATGCATTTGACTTTTCAAACAATATGCAACACAGTCACACGACAAAGCTTAGGTGACCAATTCTGAAAGATAAAATCAAATTGACTTATTCGATCCGGTTATATGATCAGTTTGGTTGATTGAACGAGATTTTTTTATAAATCGCTTCAGTCCCGATTAACATGTTTTGTGAACCCAATTAAATCGAACAAAACCGAATTATACATATATATTTTTTATATTATATATTATATGCTATCTATATAATACATATTATAAAATTAAAATTTCTAACATATAATTTTAATCTTATTATTTATGCTTCGTTGATATAAACTCTTAAGCACGTATATTTATATTAAGTTATTATTTGCCCGTACATATATTAAGTTTCATATTTATATATACAACATGGTATGCGTATAATATATATATATATGTATATTGTATAGTAGTTAGTGACTTTTACATATTATTTATCAAACTTATCATAAGTACTTTTATGCATATATTAGGCTTTTATCCCTTGGATACGTTGCTATATTCATGTTTTTTTAATAGGTTTTTTAGGCATTGTTATATGCATGCATTAGACTAATTAGTGTATTCTGGCTAATTATTTTTAGATTTTATTTGATCATATGCATGATATTTTGGGCTCTAAAATTTAAATTTTGGCTAAACAATTATATATTTGGGGAAAAAAACCAACCAACCCAACGAAAATCCCAAAACTAAATTATTACTGTAAAATCAAACCGAACCGAGAACATCAAGATAACCAAAAGTACCACTTCCCTTGGTGAATTGGTTGGTTCCGATTTTGATAATTTCATTATGAATGAATCTGCTTGGTTTGTCAGTATTCCCAAAATTGAATCAAACCAAACCAAAAAAAAAAAAAAATCAAAATTACTGGTTCCCTTACACTTCCAATTCTGATAATTTCAAAATCGAATAAATCGGTTCCGTTAGTTAGTAAATCCAAAATAAGATGGAATCGAACTTATTACACCCCTACATATGGAGCACATTCCTTGAGTCTGATAAATGTCAAATTACAGCAGCAGCTGTCCCAAGGGAAAGCTAGTAGAGAAGGTCAGGGAATGACCTTGATTTAAACAATTATGAAGAGTTGAAATCATTGCTTGAAGATGTAGATTATCACACACTGGTAGATAACTATATTATCTTTGGTGCTTAATAGGTTGGGTCAAGATCAAAGGTGCAGACTCGGCTCCCATAAGGGCAAGCCTGAAAACAGAGAATAAGACCTATTACTGTATTGGGACTGTTTTGGCCCAGTGTGGGTGCTGGTCATTTCTCAAGGGTGGATTTGTTTTGAGCTCACCATCTAATTTCTCTGTCCTGTTCCTGCAGGTAAATGTCCATCGAACAAGTTGTAACACTGCTCACAAGTTTTCTCTATTGGGTAGTAGCAAGTGCAACTTGACGATAATTAAAGTGTAAAATCTGGTACCTCATGCAATCAACGTTTGCCTTTGTTTTGGTTCTACAGAATCCGGACAATAGAAATGTCAGTATATAAATTGCAAGCACTTCAGTACAGCCATTTACCGAGGAACAATGGAGAACAAGTCAGCAGTATATGATTAACAGTGTGAGCAACTAAACAGAGCATTTATTAGCTTACTACATTAACCATTCCCTGTCATGTCACCAATTTCCTTATCAGTTATAAATTGATTTACTCGACTAATATGTTGTTGAAGCATAAAATGTGGCGATAGACTTTTGGCTATAAAAAGGGTTCTCATTGATAGAATTAATTATGCTATGAATATTTATGGGTAATATCTATTTTGCAGCAAAGGAAGCGTGCGGTAACAATCCTTGTCTCAGATGGACATGGAGAAGGGTTGCGAGGGGCAGCTATTGACATAAAGCAAGTGTCAAAAGACTTCCCATTAGGATCTGCAATAGCTCAGACCATTCTCGGAAATTTGCCGTATCAAGTAAGATATTAATCCACTTCTGTAGCTTATTGATTATGTTCATCTAACAGAAAAACCCTTCATGTTGTCCCAGAATTGGTTTGTGAAGAGATTCAATGCAGCCGTATTTGAAAATGAACTCAAGTGGTATGCCACAGAACCAGAACAAGGAAAGGTCAACTACACCATACCTGACCAGATGTTGAGATTTGTTCGCGCTAACCAAATCATTGCTAGAGGACACAACATAGTCTGGGAGGACCCCAAGTACGTTCCTGCATGGGTTTCTAACCTAACAGGTCCTGAATTGCAATCAGCTGTCACCTCACGTATTCAAAGCTTACTGAACAAGTACAAAGAAGAATTCGTTCACTGGGATGTTAGCAATGAAATGCTTCACTTTGATTTCTACGAACAACGCCTCGGCCCTAATGCCACATTGCATTTCTGTAAGGCAGCACACAAGTTAGACCCTTTAGCAACACTGTTTATGAACGACTTTAATGTGGTCGAGACCTGCAGCGATGTAAATTCAACCGTTGAAATGTACATCTCAAGGCTGAGAGAACTCGAACGTGATGGCGTTTCAATGGATGGAATTGGGCTAGAGGGTCACTTTGATGTACCAAACCCTCCTCTAATGAGAGCTACCATAGACAGGTTGGCCACACTTGGGCTCCCCATTTGGCTTACAGAGGTGGATATTAGCTACACTCTCGATAAAGAACAACAGGTGAGCGAGTCTGAGTCTAATTCGTTAGCCTTCCTTGTTTTCGTTTAGGATAATTTTGATGCGGCTATACTTGCATGCTCTATACTTCAGTTTTCAATTACCTTTTCCATCATTGAATTTGGCTTTATTTTTCCGTGTACAGGCTATTTACCTTGAGGAAGTATTGAGAGAAGGCTTTTCACATCCTTCTGTGAACGGGATAATGCTTTGGACGGCGCTCCATCCTAATGGGTGTTACCGAATGTGCTTGACAGATAATAATTTTCAAAATCTCCCGGCTGGAGATGTGGTTGACAAGCTTCTGAGAGAGTGGATCGAGGGTGAGACAGATGTGCATGGTTTATATAGCTTTCATGGCTTCTTAGGAGAGTACCAAATATGTGTCAAATATGGAAATAGGACTGCAAATTCAACGATCTCACTCTGTCGAGGTGATGAAACTAAACATTATAACATTCAGATATAACTCCTGTATACCCATGACTCGCACCAACCCTGTATTCATGATAGAAATTGGTTTAGAAAACCTAGGGTTTCTGGGGATATAAAAACTGTTATCAGTTATTGCATTTATGCGCAAATTATTCAATATACACTAGTTTCCTATTATTGTATAAACGGTTCCTTTTTCTGGCTAAGTAAGCAGAAAAATGTCCTCTCAAGGCGTTCAATCAACAATCCAACATAAACAGAGCATACCTGCCATTTGGACTTTTCAAGATGCACTCTTGTATCTCGAGACTTCTGCCTCTTTAAACTTCAATTACTTTAACTGCATGTAGGGTAACTTTCATATTTGATTGATACAGATTGCAATAGACTTTCTTGTGAAACTCCATATTGTTCTAGACGCTGTCCAGTAGACAATTATTGAGAAAACTTAGTAATGGGATTTTCTACTCAGCTTGATCTAATGTCTATGATGAAGATTGCAAGTGGGAAGGACCCACAAGGCAATGCAATCCTGTATAACGGATTTGCATAATGAAACTTTAAATTTACTGTTCTTTGAACTTATTGTTGCACTGTAATTGAGAATCCGAAGTTGTTATCATTATTTTTTTTTCTCAGCATCCGAAGTTATTATTTTGTCTATGACACGTGCTAAATATTGAACTAATATCACTTATTCCACCAAAAAATCAGATCATCTCCATGATCTATTTTATGTTTCTCTAAATTTACGTATAATAGTCCCTATGACTGTTCATCCGGATAACCGGATTCCGGTTATGGTTTTCGGACCGGGTTTGACCCGATCCGAAAACCGGATTATAAAATCTGGACCAATGCGGTCCGGATACGGTTTTAAAACCGTTGCAATCCGGTACCCGCCTGTTTAACAAAATTAAACCGCATAAATCTTCTTTGATATTTATACCAACTCTCTCTCTCTCTCTCTCTCTCTCCGAGTCTCTCGTTACGAACTAAACACTTCAAACCCTAGCCTCCTTCATCGTGCCCACTGACCTTGTGACGGCGTGACCCATCATCGTGACCCCATCGCCGATCGTCTTCATCTCCTTCATCGCCGATCATCTTCTACCTTTCCATCTGTTTGATCTTCTATTTTATTTTTGGGTTCATTCGGTTTGTTTATTTTTCTTTCTTCTCTGTTCTTATTTTTTTCCCTTTGTCGATTGTGGGTTTGTTTTGATGAGAATGTAGAGTATTTTTATGGGATAGATGTGTTTATATGCTATCAGTAGTCGAAGATGGGTTTATTTTTGCTAGATCTACTCTGTTTTGTCGAACATGGGAATCTTTTTTTTTTTTGGAAGTTTTTGAGGCTTCCCTTTGTTGATTGTGGGTTTGTTTTGATGAGAATGTAAAGTATTTTTTTGAGATAGATCTGTTTATATGTTATCGGTGATTCAGTAGTCGAAGATGGTTTATGCTTGCTAGATCTACTCTGTTGCTAACATGGGGTCATTTTAGAGAACTGAATGCTGGGATATATATATATATATATAAGTAAATGCTGGAATTTTTCTGGCAGCAACGATTACAGATTTGAAGCTAGGTTTGGAAGGGTTAATTACTTGTCCAAAAATTGAGAAAAATCTAGGGTTTATGGATTTCGAAAATTATGAGAGAGTGGATATGATTTAGGGAATGACAGGAAGAAAACACAGAATAACTGGTGGCTGTTAAGCTTTATGAACAATTATGTGAATGGGACTGACCTGCGAGATGTTAGGAAAAGACTGAAAGGAGGAAATAAAGAAATGGCTTTCCTAAACCCAAACATTGAAATTTTTTTGCTCAACTCTGAGTTATTTTTTGATAAGTTGTAAAATATGTAACATATTTAGATCTTAGTATTTCCTGATAGGATTAGAAACTCCTAATTTTTCTAATAAACAGACTTCTAATTTTTCTAATTTTTTTTCTATTGCCAGATTTGTAAGAGGGTCCCAAACCAGTGGATGCTGGAGGCTATCGGGGAGATCCAAGTTTGGGTGCTCTTCATTGAGGTTCCTAACAATCTGGGTATGTTTTCTGAAACCCTATCCTCCCTTGTTTTTTGCGTAAAGGGTAAATTTCAGTGTTATATCTTTTAAATATTTTTATACTTTGACATGGTTGCTAGATCTGCTATCTTTGTTTTAAACTTGGGTCTTTTTTTATTAATTTTTTATTATTTGGGCCTGTTTTGTTCTGTGTTGCCTACTGATTTTGGTTAGACATTTTGTTTATGATACTTATGTGTAGATTCAAGGGTTCAACGATTTTTGTCCAAGAACTCTGTTTTTTTTTTTCATTTTTTTCTTTATCTGTATGCTGCTGATTTCTGAGTTTATAGGAGAAAAAATTTATAGAATTTGAAGTTAATTGGATGATTAACCATATATGTATGTAGGTTGGGTGCAGGCTGACTTGCTTCTATAGCTTTTTTTACTTAGCAACAATAAGATCCAAATGCCTAAAACCAAAGTTTACAACTGAAAATATAGTGCTCAGTACGTTGGTACCATTCATTCATCTTTTTTAATCTATATTTGCTTGATATTGTTGGTGCTTATATTGAAATTAATGTTCTCGTACTGAATTCACTGAGCTATTGATGTTCTTATTTATTTTACTAGTTCTGTCTGTGAAATTTCCTCTTGGTGCAAGCTCAAAGGGGGGTTGGTTAAACAACTACTGTAATGGTGTTTCATATGTTGATTCAGTTTCTTAATTGCCTTAGAACTTATCGGTGTTGACAACATGGATTTAAAAGAAAATTTGATTAGGTTTTTTTATTGGTTGTCTGAACGTTCACGTTTGATTTAAAAATAAAGACAATAAAAGATCCGTTCTTTGTCAATCACTGCAAATATTCTTATGACTTGATATAGAGAAAAGCCTTGAAATTATTCTTTGATCATGTTTCAGATTATTATGTTGAACCTTGCTCATCCATCCAGCCTTAATGATGGGGTTGCTAATTCAAAAGAATAAAAAATTGTAAGTGTTCATTAATTCATGTCAAGAACAAGAAGCTCTTATGTGGCTTTAATTTCTACCTTTTTCTTTTGTTTCCTTGTTATTTCTTTAACGAAGGTATGGTCATGTAGTCCCAGATTTAACTAATGCCAAAGTGGCAGTTTTAACCTTTAGTTTTTGGTTAATTAATGTAGCTTTCATAGGATTAGGTTTGATATTTTTACTAAAAACCTTTCTGTTGAATACATCTTGCAGATAAGCTTGGACCAACAATGGCTGTTTTAAGACAAGAAATTCATCAGAAACTAAATATTATGTATTGGTGGCTCTATGTAATCCAGTTTTGATATGTAATTTTATATATTGTAATTTACATTTTGTAATGTATAAATACCAAATAATGAAATATGTAGTGATTGCATTATGTTTTTTTAGATGCATTTAGTTAAAAAGGTAATTAGTTTTTTATATGAAATAATATGCTTTGTAACATTTTTTCTTGAAAAGTTTACAATAGAATATAGGCTCTTAGATTTTTTATTTTTTTTAAAATGCTACTTGAAAGAAACTATATAATATAGGTTTTTGTTAAAAATTAAAAAAAAAAACGGGTACAGTCCGGAACCGGATTCCGGGTTTCAAAAAACCCGGATTCACCCGGGTTCCGGCCCAAGTCGTAACCGTATAGGTTGGGTCGAAAATCGGCCCATGTTTGAAACCCAGGTTCCGAGCCGGGTATACCCGGATACCCGGATGAACAGCCCTAATAGTTCCCAAGAACAAATTAGAACACTAGTAATGTACTCAATAAAACTATATTTTATGTCTTGGTTAAAGTTTAGAGAAATAATATTTGAAAAAAGTGAATTAATATGAGACCTACATAAAAAAAAAAACTAACTTTTTAATCGTGGACTTCACTTTTTTTTAAAACGATTACGCGGCGTTTGCACACTCCACGACTGCATGTAGCATTATTCTAAAGCTTAATAAGGTTGTATAAAAATTTACTGTACTGAACTCAACAAATCTAAGGTAATTTTAACTTTAATCATTTTCAATGGCCAAATATTGTTTTTAACTTTAAATATGACTGTTGTAAAAAAAAAGACAGTTAGAAAGTTTTATCTGTTGGAATAATATAAAAATTAGAAAATTAATGTGTAATTTTTTAATAACGAATAAATATTTAAATTACAATCAAAATTAAAATTAATAAAAATGTGAAAAATCAATATTCTATTATAATAGTGATAGATTTAGAGAATTTGTTATTAGGTGTCGTTGAAATAAGACTAATTAAATTTATAAAAATGAATTCTCTGCTACCAAACTTTACCTGCGACTAAATACTCTTACCTTATCATGTCAGAAAACTGTTTTCATGTTTAATGGAGGTTGGCTCTCCATGCCAGCTCATTGATTTAGAAAATCTTCTTGGGGGGCAAAGTTCAATGGCGTAATTGCATCGCAATTTAGAATCCGTATACCAACTTCTTATGGACATATCAACAAACGAATGGTTCCAGTTTTTGACTTTATGGTTTGTTTAACTACCAATGTGTCGGGATTGTTCTGCCTTTCCTCCCCGACTCAACAATTGATTTGAAGTCATCTTCTTTGAGATTACGAAAAAGAATAAAAAGAACAAAAAAATTACAATTTTAACAGCATTGTCATCCCATTCTTCATTCTTCAACCTACAATTTCACCAAACTGAACTGATGATCTGCCGCAGGCTTATAGTCTTCGAGAAATTCCTTCTTCAATTGCGGAAAGACAGAAGGGTAAGCGCAGCAACAACTAGCAACGCCCGCAAGGCCACAAAGTGATCCCTCTCAGACACGCACTCTCTTTTGATAGTCATCTATCTCCCCTGCTTTCCTTTCTTTACAACACAAAAATACATTACATACCCAAACATATACCAAAACCAAAATCCAGCACAAAATCAGAAATTTGTTCTCGGTTTTTCATTTGTTGCTTTTGCACTCCACTACGACGCAGAACCTTAAAAAGCTTGAGTCCGGGGGAAAAACCAATGAAAATCTCATAAATAAATATAAAAACAAACACTTTTAAGTTATAATACACCGAATTTTATAAAAAAAGGGGGCAAAAGGGGGCCCAAGGAGTGGATGGTTGGTTTACAATCTGCAGGAATCTGTCAGCTTTCCATGCAAAAGGACAAAAAGCCCCAGTAGCCACGAAGGCTGCAAGTCTGAACTGAAACGCACTCACAACACTGCAAAAAGCCGTGATTCGAGGAAAGATATTAGGGAGGGGCTACAAATTATGGAATACGAGAGAAGCGACAAAGTTGCCCAGCCTATCAATGCAGACTGTACTGTTGAGGGAGAGTGTGTTCTTGATGAGTCTCCCATGGCCAAACCTGCCAACCATGACCCGTCTGTCATCAAGGCTTCTCCAGCTCCTGACCCTGATTCTGATCCTGACCCAGGAACCGAATATCCTGAACCGCTTTCTGATCCTGAACCGGACCCTGAACCCGAAACAGAATATCCTGACCCGGACTGAGACCCGGATCCCTGCGGTGTGGTTGACGTCATTGGTGTTGGATCTTTCGTAGATTTCTGACTGCACACCAGAGATTAGGAAAGAGTCATTACTCTTGCAGGGGAGGAATTTAGTAATTTATGACTGTTTTGGTTACACCGATTAAATTATCTCATTCTTGTATAATTATTATAATTTTTTAAAATTATTATATAAAATATAATAAATAATTTAATTTTTTTAAAAATATTAAAATAAAATTTATATTAAAAATTTATATTATAATAATATTTTATTAATCTTTTACAATAAATTCACATCTCACCAAACTGTGCAACAATCGAAAACTTGAAATGAGGTTCTTGGGGGAAGGACCAAAGTGAATTTTATAAGTATTCACATTGAAAGAAACTCAACAACCTAAATTAAAGCCCAAATAAATCTCCTATATAACAATGAAAGCCTAGATGATCTGAGCGTAGAATAAATGACAAACGGAAGAAAGCAAATCATTAAAAGGGTAATCTTTGGCATTATGGCATTGCCACTATGCATCCCCCAGCAACTCCAATCGACAAAAGCTAAAAGATCGAACAAAGAAAAAGGTAATCACATCCTGAGGTTGGGGAGGCATTGCCAACTAACTCCATCAGCTTCATATAACACACAAATCTACTTTCAGGAGTAACGGAGTTGCATACTGAACATATAATTGGAGATTGAAGTTAAGTACACTAAAAAATAGAACTACAGAAACAGGAAAAACAGAAACTTGTGAAACACGGAAAACTTAGCAGAATGAGAACATCTTATACCTGGGAGAGGAAGGGCAAAATGTCACAGTATAATCCGCACCGGAACACGTGAACGTACTCGTAGCATCATCGTAGGCGTAGCTATACGATCTCGGACAAGCAGCCTTGAACATCTCAGAGTACACCGACGGCCTGCACGTGGCGGGTGTAGCATAAGAGCCGCTGCAACAATACTCGGGGCTTCCAAACGCCTCGCACGCACTCTTGCACGCGTCCCCGCCTCCGACCCTCAGCTCCGATGGGCATTGTTGGTTCAGATCCGTGACGCAACCGGTGGAAGCGCAGACACCAGCCCCGCCGGTGCCTTCCACTATCATGGGAAGGTTGTATCCGTCCACCAAGCTAACGTCATAGAAGTCCTGCCCACCCGAACCAAGCGTGAACTCTGCGAGGGTGGCGGGTGGGGCGGCTCCCAGTCCGTTGCACTCGACTTGGCCGGACCCACAGTCGCCCGTGAGGCACGACCCTGACCCGGATCCGTCGAAGTTGCACGCTGTCCGAGCCCAGAACCGACCAGACCAGCCGGTGGGAGCTTGGAAGGAACGTGAAGTTTCCTTTGGGAGCTCGAATCCGGTGCTATCAAGTCTAGGGCTGCCTGCATTAGCGAGAATGCCAGGCCATACAGTGTAGTCACATCTGTTCACAAACGTGAATGTAGCCGCCGAAACACCTGGCAAGCAGGCAAACACACACAAGTCGTAAATCTCGTTAGTGCAAAACTATATATAAAAATGTGAATGTGACACAGCTCCAGTTGACAGAATGGAAAACCCATGAAGCAAGCAAAAGTGTTGTTTTCGATTTTTATGTATACCTCTAGTAGTGAGAAGTAGAACAAGAAGACCCAGAATACTGGAAGTGGAGGAGGAGCTGCAAGGGAAGGGATGCATGCTGTATTAACCGTTTGAATTGTTTTCCTTTTTTTCTGTCTGTTTGGTTGGTTGGTTGGTTAGTCTTTGGGAAAAAGCTAGGAAGGTGGGTGTGTCTCAGGTTGTGGAAGTGGGTTAGACGGTGAGAGGATGATGGTGATGGCGCTAAGAGTACTAGGAGTGACAAAATAGAGATCAGTCAATGCCTGAGGATTCTTCAAGGGCCTGGAGGGAGAATAGCCTGTGACTCTATGAGTAGGAGGGAGGGAGGGTTATCAATTGGTCAGTAAAATCAGGGAAGAAATCCAAATCGTCTTGTTTATATCATAATTGCCTCTAATCTCTGTTTCTCTCTCTCTCACATATTATTGTATCTCCCTCACATATTATTGTCTGTTATAATTGAATTTAAAATTTAAGATAATATACACATATTTAAATATCAAAAAATATTATTTCCATTAATCAATTGTAACTCAGTAATATAATAAGAAATATAATATATTTAATTTTTGATATGACAGTTAATGCTCAATCAGCCTTATTGTTTTTTTGCTAGATGCTCATGTATCATCAACCTATTATGTTATTTTGTGTCTTTCATGGTTTATTGTTTGTAACAGAATTATTTCCTTCAAGTTCACACGCGAAATAAAATAGAGATAAATACACATATTAATATATATTATAATATCTACTTTATATAATTACATCTCCTAAATTCCTATACATATTAATTGGTACGAAGAGTGATACACCAACAAAATTATTTCATAAAATAAATTTATAAACTGACGTAATTTTATATAATATATTAGATTTACTTTATAATAAAAATAATTTATAATTTAATATATCACATTAATTTATGTTATTTTTTAGATTTATTTTTACGAGATAATTTTTAGTTAAAGCATTTATTAAATATCAACATCTTTTGTTTTTAAGAGAATAAATAAACTAATTAAATCAGAAATATTCCTTTCCATTGAAAGCAAGTGGATGATATTGTCTCATTCCTTAGATTTATGATCCTATTTAATATAAAAAAGATTCCATCTCGGACCCATAATGAACATAAACAATTTTGGAAAGTGAAGTAGCAGATGCCGACGAGTTTATTCACGAAGCTGCTCATCCAGACATCCTGTAACATAAACAGTGAACATCCATTCTGTGTAGGGCACCTCAACACACAGAAAAAGTCAAAAAGTAACCAAGCTTTAATTAAGAAATTCACTATTGTTACAAATATGGTACCCATCAAAGGTACCCCACATGATATACACACTTTCCTGCTTATTTAAATATAATAAGATCAACGTGTCTATTTCTTTTCAAAATTAAATTAAATAAATAAATAAAATCACGGCACCGAAGAGATGAAAAATGCCATTGTGGTGACCGTTGATGCATGGCAATTGTAGTAAAAAATCAGGGGTGAGTAAGTCGCTGACAGCTGCCGGTGTGGGACGCAATTATGAGGGAAAAGCATTGGATTCCAGATATTGCGCTCTTCTTTTCATGGTTTTCAACTATTGGTCTGCCTCTAACTTGAATATTTTGACTGTTGAATTTCTGGTTTTGAGGCGGAAAAAATTAAACTAAATTATTCAGACTCTGGCGCATTTGTCTTCTGCCTTGGAAGAATCAAACTACTTTCCGCAATTTTAATTCTCTCCCTATCGTTTCCTTACTTTCGTATATAATTTACAATCATTTTTATATTTATACACAATTTATATTAATTTTAATTTTATAAATATAGAATAATGATAAATATCCTTCTAGCATGTACGCCACGCTTTTTTTTTTTTTTTTGAATAATTCTATATGCAGTTGTAGAATGTGTAAATGTTGTACAAATACTTTGAAAAAGAGTGAGATTCACGATTAAAAAATTAGTTTTTTTTCATGTAGGTCTTATATTAATTCATTTTTTTCAAATCGACTGCATGCCACTTGCATAACCACAACGATAAATATTATTTTTCCTCTTTTTTATTAATCATATTTTCGAGTTTTAAAAAAAAAAATTCCATACTCTGATAATACATTTCACATTTAAGTGAATAATTGTTTTGGGACTCCATCTTCATTTACGTGCCAGTAAAATCAAAATAAAAAAGGAAATCGACAGAGGGTGAGTACACTATGGCCGTAGTATTTGTTATGGGATGCAATTGGTCCCATCTGATTTTGCATTTTTTTTTTTTTTAAGTAATGCAATATTTAGTCATGATTTGTAAGCTTCGCATATTCTTTTAAGAAAAAGATAAAGTCTATCATTTAAAAATAATTTTGTTATACAAATTTTAAATTTATTTATTTTTATCAAAAGTAGTATGCAAGATTTGTATGTTTTAAACTATAAATATCATTTTTTTTTTATAATTAAATACTAGGCCTATGCGGAAAAGCTGTTAACCCAACCCGTCTGTGAGACCCAACCCGATCGAGAAACATGGTTTGAACTAGCTTGTAGGTCAAATGCGCTAAATGTCAAAACGATCTGATTGACTTCATGTTTTAAGAGGAGATCTTAAACCCTAGCTACCCTCTAAAAATCTCAAACCCTTAATGTCATCCCTCTCCATTTCTCTATGTCATCGCCAGTTTCGAACTTAATATACTTTCACCATTTCTTTTCTTTCACGCCATGATTCTTTGTAAACTTATTCTCATTGTTGAAACAAAGTGTCTATTTGGTTGCTAAGAAGTGAGTACTCGAGATACTTTTTATTTTTATTTTTATTATAGGTATAGGTATAGCTATGTTGATTTGCTTTTGGGATATGATGCAAAATTTTTTTTCCTCTAATTTCTTAGTGACTAAACAGAACTCGCATTGTTGTTTCTCTAACTTACTATCATCGCACTACTTACGGGAAGCTCTATTCAAGAGATGGATCATTTTGACCTTGGTTGAAGTGAATTTGTGTGTGTGTGTGTGTTCTTATGGTTATCTGGGTATTACACGAAGTTTGTTTGTACCTATATTGAACATATATGAATGTCTCTAAGAGCTGAAGGGACTTGAGAATATTCATCTTAGGGGTATAAAAAAGAACTGATGAATCGGTAAACTAGATCAAATTGAATGGAACCGGTGGGTTCGGTCCGGTACCAAGTTTGACTTGGTTCTGTACCAGCTTTATTTTTCTTAAAATCGCACATAATTGGTTCGGTTCCAGTTTTTCTTTTTTTAAAACTGAACCAGATTGGTTCATATATATTTTAATTTTTTATATTGTATATAATTATATATAAAATAATTTTGTATTATATGATAAATACTAATTAATATAATATTAAATTTTAAAATCTTATATCATTATAGTTTATTGTATTAATAGTTATACTAATACTATATCACTATATATTATAATATACATTGATATATCACTATAGTCTATAATATAATTATAATATATATTATAATATACTACAATATATTATCACTATAGTATTATATACTATAATGTACTATTTTAATATAGTATATTAAAACCAGACCAAACCGATAAAACATGAATAACCGGTTTATAAAAATAACTGGTGCTGAATCGATTATTGAAAAGGCAAAACCAATTCATACCTGTTTAGTCCCAAATTTTATCCAAAACCAAATTAAACCAGACTGGTTACACTCTTAATTATTCTGCACAAAAAATACGGGGTCAAGATAAATGCAACTTTGAAGGGAAAAACATATCTAGAAAATGTCATTGAAAAAAAAACGGGTTGACCTGACTCTAGTTGGGTCGGTCGTCTTGTGCTATCCTAGGGTCGGCCATATCAAGGATGATAATTAGATTTTTTCTAAACAAAATCATATTTAAACAAGACTTTAACAAGTGATTAGCCCATATCACTCATTTTATGTTATAACAAAATTTGAATGTTATATTATAAATTATAAAATTAATTTATGTTATATCATAAACAAATCGTATATTAAGATTTCTTAGAAAAATTTCTTGTTTTATCAAATCTTATATATATTTCTTAGGTAAAAATATATATATTTTTTAATTTTATGTAGGAACCGGTTTTATCAGTAAATCTATCAATGGAATACTGCCTGTGTAGATTCGTCTCTTAACCTAATAACCAAAAACAAAACTGACTTTTCATTTTCCGCCATTGAAGATTTAAAAAAATAAAATAAAGAGAAAATTGAAAAGCAGAAGGAAGCATTATTCCCTCAAGTCAAGGGCCTCCACTGCTTTCCACCGTTTCGAGCCATGAGATATATGATCCATTGCCGAACCCTTTACATCATTAGGAGGTCCACACTACACGATTGCAGAGACCATTCAAACCATTCTCCTAGGAATTTTCTTTCTTTCTTTTTTTAAAAATGTGAACGATTAATTTATAGCCTATTATAGAGAATCAAATTTTAAGGCAAAAAATAAAAAATGGAAGTGATCCATCCAATCTGCTTTTGCTTTTGCTTTTGAGGCTTTGTGTAAAAAGTGAAGTGAAATTGTTGCCTTTTGGTTCAAGAATAAAGCTAGCTTTACAAGTAATAAATGAAGGTAAAATTGTAGACAAATTAATTGTTTTTTGGATGAATTATGCAGATGGTGGGTAGGGTTAAATGGCTTGAAATGATGCATCGTGCAGCTAGCAAGGACGTACTAGACAAGTGAGGCCTGCCTGCCAACATGTGATGTGCCTCCCATGTTCTTCTGTACTGTATTCATATGAGGGGGGCAGCCTGTACCTATGATCTCGTGTGTCAATATATGTATAATTAAATTTTTCTTTAAATGTATTGAAACTTGTAATGTATAATGTATCAGCTTTCACAATTTATAAGAAACGATATTTACAATATAAACTATGTAGACGTTATGTATTTATTTCGATAAAATTAACTAAATATAAAAAAAATTATTTTTTAATGATGAACATTGAACACTACTCTTTTTTAAACAAAATATGTGCCGCTTACACAACAATTCATGACTGTATTTAATATTAAATAAAAATTCTGTTCACTTTCATAAAACTTTTCATCTCATCTTATCTAATTATTATAATTTTTTCAAATTCTTATACAAAATAAAATAAACAATTCAATTTTTTCAAATTTTAAAATAAAAATAATATTAAAAAAATATATTCTAATAATATTTTGTAAAATATTCAACTTTTATTTCAACTAATATCATCTCATTTGCAAAAAAAAAACGAGGTAACACTACTTATCCGAATATAATAAAAAGAAAAACACAGAGAGACTTCTCATACATTAATTTTAGAGAAGTAATCGAGTCAAGCACGATCGATAGAGACCTAAGGGTTCTGTAACTTCTGTCGAGATACAGGTCAACGTTCTTTTTATAACCCTTCTTTAAAAGGAGGATAGCTATGTAAAATTTGAAACTGAAATTTCAAAATATATCTTTTATATATAAAAGAGCGAATGCTAAAATGAATAGTAAGCACAACATTTTTTTCAATTTTATCCTTTCTTTTTATAGTAATATCCAATTTCATCATACACAGTAATACTACACAGTAAATATGCATAGTAATATAATAATTCGATTCTACACAGTAATACTACACAGTAAATATGCACAATAATATAATAATTCGATTCATACACAGTAACTATGCACAGTAATATAATAATTCGATTCATACACAGTAATACACAGTAACTATGCACAGTAATATAATAATTCGATTCATCCACAGTAATACACAGTAAAATGCACAGTAAATATAATATAATAATTCGAATGAATAGTAAGATAATAATAAAAAATTTAAAATGCACAGTAAATATAATAAAAAATAATATAAATCGTCGATATTTTCTGTTACTACACAGTAACGATACACAGTAAATATAATAATTCGATTCCTACACAGTAAAAATAATAAAAAATTCAAAATGCACTGTAAAGATAATTATTTCTTCTTCTTTCTTTCTCTTCTCTTCCCGTGCGTTTCTCTTTTCTCTCCCGTGCTTCTTTCTTCTTTTCTCTCTCTCCCCGTGCTCTCCCCTTCTCTTTTCTCCTTCCAGTCGCCCATATTTCGGCCGGCCATTGCACCCCCGTCCGGTGGAGGTGTCGTATACCATCCACCCAGTTTTCTTCCCATCTCACCGGTGAACATCCCCACCAAATTTCACCTTCATCCGAGCCACCGTTAGCCACCTACAGCCCATCTAAGCAGCACGGTTTTCAGCCGTTTCCAGCGCCGTCGCACCATCTCTTCACAGCTTCTTCCCCTACAAACAGGTCTGAACACATCTACAAAAATATGAAGAGATCTGTTTTTGATTGATTTTCTTGCATTTATTTTAGATCTGTTTGTAAAAAATTTATTCAAGTTTTTTTTTTCCTTTCGTTTGATTTCTATTTTTCAGATCCACAGAACAAATTTCTTTTCTATCTGTGTTCATATGTTTTTTTTTCTTTTTGATTCAAGTTTTTTCTCTTTCAGACTTTCATCTTCACTTTCTCTTTTTCAGATCTGCTTTTTCTATTTTTCTATCTGTTTTTATTTTTCAGATCAACACGCAGGTGACCTTTGCTAAACGGAGGAAAGCTGTACGAGTTTTGCTGCAATTCAAGGTATTCACCAGAACACACAAAACCACTTTTGCACCCTCTAAACCACAAAAGGCAAAACAAAACCATCAAAACTGCTTCCTTCTATTTTTATTTCTCTATTTTCTAAGTCATCTTTATTTTATTTTCATCTCCGAGTTGATTTTTTGAAAGAGAAAAAAAGTGATTTTTTTGGGTGTTGAACATGTATTTTTGTTGTGTATTGACAGATTTATATCTATTCCTTTAGATTTATTAGTTTTCACTTTAAACGTAGAAGTTAATACAACCCTCATCTGCTACCAAAAATAAAATGGAGCACACAGAATATCTACCAGAATATAGAAACACAAATATGAATATTTCTGAAATATTATTTTATTATCTCGAAGAAAAAAATTACAGAAATTTGAGGCATTTCGCCTCATTCTTCAAACGATCTTGCTCCTCTAAAATTTGCGTAGCATCTCTGTCTAAAGGAGTAGGCAATCTAAAAGAAGAATTAAGCAAGGATTTTAATTTCCTATTCTCTTGCTTTATTGCTTCTATCTTCATGTGAGACTCCTGAAAAAGGCGCTGAAGGATAGAAATTTTCTCATTGAGTTTGTCCAAATCATAAGGTTTGGATTCTAGTCGCTGAGAAAATGCATAAATAGCTGATGAGTAATGGGTACCGAGATTTACAAGCTCGTAGATAGCTTCAACATCTGACTTATTAGCCAGATCATTATTGTATTGTACTATAGAACCTACAGCAGAAGCAGAAACAGCTGATGAAAAAGGTGTTGAATACCTCACGTATTGGTTACGAGAAGATTGCTGGGCCATTGTAGAGTAAGAATGCAGAGAGAGATTGCAGAGTAAGAATGCAGACTAATTACAGAAAAGTAAAGAAGTTGGGATGCGAGTGAAGATGAGCTGAATATCTCTTTTATAGACAAAATTATGACTAAGCACCTCTATTGTTTTACAGCATCTCTCGTGAAGCGTCTCTTTATAAGAGATAAGAAGATGTAGCATCATAGCTCTGCAGCGCCTGACAGCTACAGAAAACTTGAAAAAAGATTTGCGGTGCAAATGAAAGGAAAAAATATTTGCTTCAACGAAATGAAAGGAAAAAAAAAAAACCCACTATGAAGACCTTCTCTCCTATACTCATCTTCTCTCTTCTTCATTTTGGCAGCTGTCTTATTTAGAGCAATTGCAGAAGAGGCAATGGGTTGTACAACAATTGATTTCATGAACCACACTGGCGAGGTAATGAAATTATTTAATACAACGACACAAGAATTTTATGATATGCATACTATTCTTCAAAATTTACCTTTGAAGAGTTCCTGTAATATTTTGTTAATATGTTTTATATATTACTTTCTAGGATCTGTGTTTCAAAAACTTTTATCATAAACTTTTTTTTTTGTGATTTATATATATTCATATAATTTACTAACTCAATTGATATGTTATTAGATTTGAATTCATGCGCAATTGTCTTTTACTCATTTGAGATTTTTCAAGATTCATTGTCCATGTCTCACTGTAAGAATATAGCAATAAATGATGATTATTAATTTCCAAAACTCACCACCTTTCTTTCTATCACGATTTTATAAAATTTACACCTTATAACCAGTTCTACTGATCTATTTCACAACAAATTGCATCTTTATGTAAAAAAAAATTACAAAAATAGCAGTTGATATGAAAATATGTTTTTTAATTTCCTCCGAACCAGATTGAGAAACACAATAAATAATACAAATTAATCACATTAAATCAAAAATATGTGCCTTGCACATTGGAATCCACACCTAGTATATATATATATAAAATGACCTTCTCACATTGGCCTTTATAAAATAGTTGAATGAACATCATTATTCAGTGAAGAAAGATACCTTACCACAGTTCAAGGCTTCTAACTACAATAATTTTCTTTATATAAAACGGTGGAATGGTGCTGGTTTATATAAGATGTGGACAACCCCTATTATGGGCTATACAATCAAGCAAAGGAAGCTATATACAAAACTTTTTTAGCCATTTTACCCTCCCTCCTCATACGGCCAATCTGCATCTTAGCCGCGTGATCTATTTACCCAACAACTGGAAGGAGTGGAAGACAAGCAGAAAGCTTGCACGACAGAGAAGATGACACCACTTCTTTGGCGTGGTACTATCTGCCTGGAAAAAGCTCAGGCAGGCCAATGTTAGTCAAAGAGGTTGTATAAGGAGCCAAAAGAGGAAAATTGCCGCGATAAATTGCATTTGGACCAGACCTGAGGATGAAGCATGTTGGCTTGCCATGTACATTGTGGTCTTGTTCACTAGTGGTAGCTGTGCCCCATCCTTTCGAGCTCCGAGCAACTTTTGGCTGCACATTTCCATACAAGATCCACATATGTTGAAATGAGAAGTTATACTCAAATGTAATAAAAGCAACCATGTGACCGGCAACCCGATTTGACTCGATACAACAGCTAAATGAATACAACTACATATTAAAATATATCCTTAGAGAAGGAAAATGCCCAGTTGTAAATTGACCACTGTTCAAAGCTTCTTCATTACCTGGAGTTTCTATGCAGCAGAAGCTTTTTAGAGTGTACTAAATAATATAAGAGAGAAATTCAAACATTACAGCATTACCTCTATGGAAAATGTAAACATGCCAACTGTCCTAGTAAATCACTAGATTGACTACCATAGTTGTTGTAAGATTAAGCACAGCATTTGTTATGGTATTCAATTCTGTCCAAGAGATCAAATTCAAGCGAAGTTGAGTACATCCAATCCAAAGAATTGAACTTAAGTAGCTGATTGAGAGTAATCAGCATAGTGTTCATATATATACTCGCAGATGCCCACCTAAATGGAAAAACATTGTGCCATCTCACAAGCAATCAATTTTAGGATTCAGTTTCCAGATGATGAAATCAATTTAAATTTGCTGACAGATTCAACTTCACTGCTTCATTTGGGTACTAATTCAGGTCTGCCTACATTGCAAGAAACTAATCCTGGTAATCTTTCTACAGGTTTTATTTTTTTTTCAATTTAAGCCTAAACTGCATGAAACCACTTCAACACATAGGACATCCTTCCCGCTAAGTGTTCCAGTGTTTGTTTTATTACAACCTTATTTTCATGCTTCAAGAAAAAACACAGTTATAACTTTTTTTTATTGGCACCGGGTGTCCCGGAGCAGAGTTGAAAAATAAAAAAACACAGTGATAACAAGGTGTTGAGATTGTCAATCTAAGCTTCTTAATTGAGCGACAAGTATTTCATTAGCACAGGGTCACCACCACATATGTATTTATATTATTCCTAATCTCAGCTGCTTAATTCATATGAGCCACATCTGTGACAGAAGGTTTTACCAATTTCTTTTTCAATTTTTACCTTTAAAACAGAAAAAAAAAAGAACAAAAAAAGCAAACCGGGATGGCGCACAGGCTGATGCATCTGCACAAAGGGACAGGAAATATATATAAATAAAAATATAAATGATGTGAGATGCTATCATGCCCTTAAGCTTGATGATAAACAACAAAGAGAAAAAATATATTAATAGAGATATAATAAGTGGCCAATCGATACTTTATTATAAGAAAAGGATGGTTTTCTGCGAAGCCTTGAGTCAATAGTCATGGCCATTAAAATATAATAATAAAGATAAAGACTAATGATTATGGACCAATCAGAAAGTAGGAAAATTAAATAATAAAAACATAATATTATTTGGTATTAAAGAGTGTCATTTATCAAGGACCTCCATGAAGGCCACCGAAAAGCTAGGAATTTCAGATCCATCAAATTATTTGGTCCCATGGACCAAAGTGTGGAAAACATACTTCACGTTGATATGGTCCACTCCAAACTGCTTAATAAAGATTCTCCACTTGGCGAAATTTCTGGAGCTTTCTGACAGTGGTAAATCATGCTTTCTAGAGAAATGACTCTAATAACCCTAGATTTGGATAAGATGTTCATAAAAATAATTCATATAATAAGGTTGATTGGTAATTTTACCTGGTATAAGGTGACGGGCAAAATATGATCATATAATCGGCGGAAGCGCAGGTGTAGGTACTAGTTTTGTCATCGTACGCGTAGCTATACGCTCGCGGGCAAGCGTACTTAAAAAACAACGAATAAATAGACGGCCCGCACGTATCGGGCGTAGAGTATGCCTCACTGCAACAAAATCTCGGATCAGCGAAGGTCTCGCACGCGCTCCTGCAAGCCACTGTACCCCTCCCGTTCTCACGCGCCACCCTCAAAGCCGACGGGCAAGCCCAGTTCAGGTCCACCAAGCACCCGGTGGCGCTGCATCCTCCGCCGGTACCTCCCCTGGGCACAACGAGCATCGGGAGGTTGTACCCGTCGACCAAGCTGACGTCGTAGAAGTCTAACCCTCCATCCCCGTTCAGCGTGAACTCCGCAAGCGTGGCCGGTGGCTTAGCGCAACTCCCGGCACACTCTACCTTCCCGGACCCGCAGTCCGCGGTCATGCAAGAGAACTTCCCGGTGGAGTCCTCGCCGCATAGAGTCCGACCCCAAATCCGACCAGACCAATGCTTGGGTATGGATACGGTCTTGGATTTTCCACTCCTGAGTGAAAATCCGGTGGTGGGGAGCTGAGGCGTATTGGCGCCGGATAGAAACCCAGGCCATATCGTGCGCCGGCACTTGTTGACTATCTTGAATGAAGCAGAGTGTATCTCTGTGAGGACCAAAATTGAGAAAGAAAAAGAAAAAGGAAAACGGAACGGAGTGCGTTAGAATGGAATTGTGAGGTTCAAATAAATCAATTGGTTCTTACATGGTGAGTGGGAAGTTTCCGTGATTACCTGAGAGCAAAGAGAAGGCGAGGAGAGTGAGAATGGTGCCGTAGAGGAGCAGACGACGATCCATCGAAGTGAAGATGATGAAGTAGAAGTTCAGGAAGTAAAGGTCAAAACTTTGAAGAAGAAGAAGCGGAAGAAGTAGTAGTACTAGTAGTGGTGGGGGGAGATTGAGTTGGGGAGGCGCAAAGAACTTTACTTTTCTTGCGAAGAGGGAAGGGTCAGCTCACTGTGCTGCTTCTTTTGCTTTTTTTAAATCAGTTTCTTTAAAAAAATCCTTTATTATCAAGTTTTTGTTTTTTGGGTGTTTTCTGGGAATTTTAATTTATTATTTTTTGGGAATAAAACCGGGGGTGGTTGTACATGTAAACATTCTTAAAGAACAAAATTCCCCCCAACTTTATTAATAGACCAGAATAATTCGTTGTATACACTCTTGAAGTTTAAATAAGATTTCTCCTAATTTCACAGACCAAACAAAAATGCATACAAGCATTATGAAACTTCAATTTAATTTAATTTTCACAAATGGGAAGGAGTACAAGGTTATAACTTATATATAAACGCAAATTTTTTTTGGGCATTTTTACTTTGTATGTTCTTGTTTTCCCACTCATTTTAGGCACCAACACCTTAAACATGATTTGTTAAAAAAATATTTTTAATATGATTCAGTTATATCAATCCCCCAAGGAGCAAAGCTTCGGTAGATTCGTAGAAAAACACAGCAACTTCTACAACAGAGGATAATACAATCTCTTGAAACGTTGTATCCTTCTCTCTCTCTCTCTCTCTCTCTCTCTCTCTCTCTCTCTCTCTCTCTCTCTTTATGGTTTGAGAATAGCGATTTCATTTAGGAGGCAACTATGCTTGCCATAGAGACCTCAACCAGGTTAAACGCCGGGGCCCTTTTATTGTCATGAATGCAATTGCATTTTTGTCATCCCTAAGAGCATTAACAGCCTTCGTAAACTCTGTGTCATCCAACTCTTCCAATTGCTGCAAATCTTCCAGGCACTTCTGATACAATGTGTTTTCATTCGATGCATTCCTTTGCATAGCTTTGAACTTGGCTGCTGAGAAAATGTCGTACAAAGCATTTTCAATCGTCTCCCCAGCTTTATAGGCATAGCATGCTCTTTTCTTACGACCTAGTGCTGTCATAGCAAAAGACTTGCGCTTCTTGTGTTGCATATCATTTACGTGAATGATTGAATCTGAATCAAGGGTGCCATCAACTACTTGAGTGGGTAGGTTACTGGGCTCTGAAGAACGCACGGTTTCTGTGTTGCTATTTCCCTCTTCAGTTGCCACAGGTACTCCACTTGGTAATTGGTATTTGCCGTTAGATCTCTCTCCTGCACCAGATGTGTCAACAATAGCTAGAACACTTACATGGTAGGGAGAAATAAAAGGGAACTTACCTTCAAAAATAACTGTCATTTGTTTATACAGAGGAAAGCTCTTTCGTCGAAATGGTCGTGCTTCGCTTCGTACCTGGAAATTATAAACCTAACAATGTACCCACACTTCAAAGAAATTTTATGTGTTGCAAAATTAAAATGGAAATCAAAATCTTCTTACCGCAATGTAGTTATCCCAAACTTTATCATCAGCTACAACCATATGTCGAGTTTCATCCCAAACAAACCCATCGTGACCAAGCAAGGTTTTTACCACACCGTAATCTTTCTTCATAACATTGTAACGGTTCTTAATCTGGTTCTCTTCTAAATTCAAATCAAATTTCTTGTTGAAGTCACGTGTCACAGATCTAATTACTTCATTTTTAAATTCATTGTAAGCAGTCCTCCCACAATTGTGCTGCCCGATAAGAAGCTCAACCAAATAGGCATCACGAGAAGGCGTCCACTCCGCCTTGGGTCGACCTGTGACTCCATCGAGTCCAGCAGACATCCTGCCTTCTACCAAGGAACAAGTAAAGATAGTGGCTATGGATGACAAAGATTGCTGAAGCAAAGAACAAATATCAAAAGAATGAATTCTAGCCTGAAAATGTTGGGCCTATGCCGTAAACTACATGTAGGTTTTCCGAATCAAGTTTCTCTTCAAAAGAATGTAAGAAAACCAAAAGCTTCTCCACATGCAGAACTTGTGGTAAGCAATTCTCAAAGAAGTCCATTGAGAAAAGCATAACCATAAGCATAAATAAAAGATGAACGCATTGGTATACTATTTCTGGCTTAATCCTGTACGCTCTTCTAAAATAAGATTTATGTCAAAACCAAATATCTAACCTTGATAAGCCTAAACTGATGACCAAAGAGTTAACATCAATATCTGCTTGAGTCACTGCCCTTTGAGCTTTCAGGAAAAAAGGGAATCTAGGGAAGCCCAATTTTCTCAATCAAAAAGATTTTTTTAATGTCATTTTATCAGTCAAAAGTATTGACAAATTTGTAATCACCTATTTTCCACAGTATTCCTCAAATCCCCATCTGATGGATATAATTTTTACCCAAAAAAAGAGGTGTCAGATGTGCATTCTGAAACTACCCTAATCTCTTTGGATCAATACTATCTTGCTTTCCTCTTAAACATGAGATCAAATTTACTTGCTGATAATAAACTTCTGCCACCTCAGCTTTTCTGATTATAAATCACACAAGTTTTTCTGATTATACCATCGCACAAAACTTACTCCAATAGCGAGTCTTTACAATTCAAACCCCATATAAATTTGAAAGGGATTGCTTAGGCTAGTTATTTTCCATATGTAAATTATGTTTTGCACAACGTCTTCAATCAAGTTCCGGCAAGTGTCCCACAACTCCGAATGCCCCAACTACTAATAGTACCATTCAAAAAATCTTCCATATAACAACCAAACACTCATCAATGATGAAAAAGATACCTTTGCGATTTTTTCGCAGATATACGAAAACAAAAATGAAATTAAGATTACATAGGGGTGAGACCTAAACGCATAAATATCATTCTCAGTTACAGTGATTAAAAATTAGCTACTGTCAAACCCAGTAAAATTCCATCCCACCCACTGTTTGGTTAGTGAGAAAACCGATTAGAAAGCATACAAAATTGAGTCTTTATATTGGTTGTAGCTAAGAGTGGGATAGGACAAAAAAACAGACAGACACAGCCAAATATTAAATTTTCGACACTTTCTGGGTAACCAAACAGAGCATAACATTTTACTTATGCTAAGATACAAGAGATCTACAGCTTGTACCTGTACTCGACAGTGATCGGAGATCGGTGACCGGGAAACCGCGAGGAGATGACGGGCCTACTTGCGCAAAGTGCGTGCGATAAGGGCATGAAGCTAAGATATGGGCGAAAAATGAAAAAGACAAATAGATACGACGTTTCGCGGGACCATTTTAACGTTATAAATTGGTCACAGGCTGCTCTCGAATCACACTTTGCCACTTCGGACCCCTGAGATTTAACTGATGGATGATCCTAGCCGTCCGAGAAACTTCTTGCGTATTTGCGAAAGAAATAAATGTTTATAAGACAGGTGTGGTCACATCTAACAAAATGTTTATAGGTTATAATTTGAATTAAAATAAGAATTTTATTTGAAATCAATCAATATGAATGGTTTGCTTATGATTTAAGTATTATAAATAGTCTGTTTTATAAATCGATTTGATTTGAGAATAGAATAATTTTTTATAAATTTTTTTAAAATATATATATATATATATATATATATATATATTAATAAAACATAAGGAACCAATTTTTAGGTAATAATTATGTTCCTCAGAATTTAAACTTGGGATGTTCACTGTTTCTACATTTCAATAGACAACTATCATTGTTATGATCCTTTTCCTGTCAATTTATGATTGTGTCAACAAATTGTTTTTACTTTAGGCTTGAATCGAAGTTTCAAACTTTAGCCTAGTGTATGAATGGGCCCATCTTGTTTTGGATTTTCTGTAGCGTGTCAAGGTACGCAGGTCCAATTCATAAATGGGCCAGTTGAGAGTGAATTTTAATTTTTCTTTTAGTCCTAGCCATGGCCCAGCATTTTTGCAACAAATAGAGCCATATCAACATGTTTCTGTTTCAGAAATTTTGTAAAGCATTCCCACACAGTACTTTCTGCCCTTTTCCGTGTTTTGCATCTTCCAAATGCAGCTTTAATGGTTTTCTTTGGACCAGAAGATTGCTCTCAGCATGGTGGCCATAAAGGCGAAAGCAGCATGATGATGTTTGTGGATAAATTGCTCCCAAGTCAATTATACTGCATCACCAAAAATGGGCTCCCAAATCTTTATTAATGGAGTTGACAACCATGTATTGATGCGCGCATTGTGCAGGACCAAGGACCCACGTTTTGTATTTGCAATTCAAGTCAATACTGGGTTTCATTCCCATTATGCCACCTTAAAGAAAGTTGCTTACTGATCAACACCAAACAAAAGTTGCACGAAATTAAACTGCTCGATCCGCATGATACGAGTCAAAGAACAGCAAAAGTTTGAACCAGTGTGGAACTTTAATCATTGCCAAGTTAATCTGTATCAACGACTCTAAACAGATGATCTTTCACTAGATTTAGCTAGCTAAAAGCCTAAAAATAAAGGAGTGAGAGCAAGATAATGAGCAATTAAATTAGATGTCTGAATTCATTTGGTATTCAAATCATTGAGAGTGGATTTGACTCTGATAAGTGATGAGCAGTATGATGCTCTTTCTGCTCCGAAGATAACAAGCTGTTAACGTCAACATAGTTCTTGAATACCCACTCCAACTCAAAAAATATAATAATTTTTGTGGGGAATTATTGTTCATCATGGGATGAGTTAGCGTGATCCATGACAGACGTTCCACCTGCCGCAAGGGGGGCTGGCGTGCGAGAAACCTCTACCACGCTGGATCATTAGTTGCAGCTTGTCTCTGTATTTTTAATAAGTATGAATAGTAACCTTAGGTTTTTAATACTTTGAAGTAAGCCTATGTCCCAATTTTATGATTTGGTTTACATCCAATAATTCTTTATTGGCTATATTCTGTTACAAAAGATTATTCCATTTGAAAAATCACAGGAAGTAAACCAATTTCCTCAACAGATCAATATGTCAAATATCCCTCAGGTGAGGATCGCTGTGTGTATGTTCCTCACGATTTGGAACATGAATTTCAAACAAAAAAGAAAATCTGTTCTAAAGGATACCTGGACGGAACAACTTCAAGAACAGGGAACACAAAAACTTAAAAAGGAAGACAAGTATAAAGGTACTGTTTCATTCAGGGTGAACAAGGTGACCACTAACACTTCAATGCCCTTAAGAAGCACGAACTTATAAGGCCATACTGCCTAGACAACTCCACTTTTCCCCCCCCTTCGATGCTGACACACTTCTACCAACATTAGAGTCATTAAACTTTTTTTATGCTACAATAAGATCATCTAGGAGTAACAGCAGTAAAAAGAAATTAAAAAAAAAAAATTGTATATCAGTAGCTATAAGTTTATCTGATCTCACCATAGTCGATCAAGGGCGGGAAAAAGCTAATGTTATTAAAAATTAAACATGCATGGTGCTATGGGGCTGCTGCAAGCAGAAAATGTGGTCAAGGAGACACGAGCTACAGTGAATGTTTCTGGTCCCGGAGACTAGAAAGCGTGACAATACAAGTAGGAGATATAGGCGTCCAACAAAACCCATGAATATGTTGCACTGCACCAAAACAAAAGCCTTTTAGTACCTGAACTCATGCTTTTCTCATAATATGATTATCAGTTATAGGTAGAGAGTTGTTTTCTTAATTTACAAGAAGACAAAGTCATGATTATGGTTTATCATCATGACATGAAATATATGGTCAATATAATCTTCCAATAGCTAGGCGACTTATTGCTCAAATTCAAAAAAGATCGAAGACCCAGCTAGCGAGTAAAAAATATCAATAACAGATGGAATTAGAGACGTGTACCTGTTTGGCTGCCTAGATCTACTTTTATTGACATCGGTGCCCCCCTCCCTCATGTTTGAATTTAATTGTTCATGTTCTTAATTAGCATCTACTCTTTCACGTAATTTAATTAATTAACGAACGTTTTGCAGTACTACTTAGCATTTTGGACTATGAAAAAACTGACATATTGTATTATAATTAGACTTCCAAAAACTATGCCATTTCCAAGGGCACGGGTGTAACATCAACTGATCTAGCTATAAGCAGCTTCTTGGATTAATGTCCACATGACATCATGATCATCATCATGTTAATTTGTCTCTTGACAGAGTTGATGATCAGTAACTCCTCCATGTGAATAATAAATTAAATTATCTGAGAAAATTAATAATATAGTTGTGAATGTGGTTTTGGATGGGGGGTGGGGGGATTCTCGAGTCCACAAAGCTCAGGCCATGTGATAAAAGCAGCTTTCTTCTTTCTTGTAAAGCCAACACGCCCGTTTGGGTGCAATCATGTGGTCTACTTCGTTATAATTTCATTCACATCTTCCTTAGCTCCTCCCCCACTTTTAATTTTTATTTTGTTAATCTCCAGCTTGTTCTAGCTTCTACATAATTATTTGTTTAGAAACTGTCTGATAATTTGTACGTAGCTAGCTTCGTTCACTCTCATACATATACTATCTTTCCATCAACATATATGTATATATATCTTCCATGTAAATGGGATAAAAGTGAGTGATATCAGAAGCATGAGTAAGTGAAATGTATGCAAAGATGAGACAAGTACGTTACGGGGTAATTATATATGGCTTGAAATGTATGCATAGATAAGACAAGTACGTTACGGGGTAATTATATATGGCTTTGGCAGAAGAATGAATGTGGTAATGCTACGTATATCAGCTCGGGAAACGGGGAGACCCGCTCGTGCGACCGGAAGAGCCCAGCCTCAGCTAGTACTCACCCTCCCTATTTATTTAATTATTCTTATCATAAATTAATCGTAATTAATTAAACTTTTTTAATTATTATAAGCTGAGCATCAACTTTTGTTTTCCTTAAATTACAGAAAAGGGCTCGAGGACCAGCGGATTTCCTCAAAGCTACCACCACGAAACAAAAAGTGGATTCTCTTCTCTTAAATAGCTTTCAAACATAGCCCCTTGGGAGCCCATCGCATGTCTTGTGTGTCGGTATATATATACCACCATAGCATTACCCTCTCTCCATCCCCTCTATCTCATACCTCAGTACTCCTTCATTGCATTGCATAACACTCCTCACCATTAAAGACAAAGAAGATAGAACAGCAGTAGAGTCAGAGAGAGAGAGAGAGAGAGAGAGAGAGAGAGAGAGGGACGAATATGGCATCAGATAAGGTGGTGGAGACTGTGATAGTAGGCAGCTATGTTGAAATGGAGACTGAAGGGAAGCCCAAGGATGTGAAAACCAAGCTATCTAAATTCTTTTGGCACGGTGGATCTGTATATGATGCATGGTTTAGCTGTGCTTCAAACCAGGTTCATTATCTTGCTTTCCCTTCGTCTTACCAAGACTGGCCCATTTCTGCGTTCTTGTTCTTGGCTTGGTAGTTTTTCCTAATGGTTTCGGGGGTCTGTTTCTTTCTTTGTTTCAGGTGGCTCAAGTTCTACTTACCTTGCCATACTCATTTTCCCAGCTGGGAATGCTCTCCGGCATACTTTTTCAGCTCTTCTATGGATTGTTGGGTAGCTGGACAGCATATCTCATTAGCGTACTCTACGTAGAATACAGAACCAGAAAAGAAAGAGAAAAAGTTGATTTTAGGAACCATGTCATCCAGGTTTCACTCGATCTTCAACAACTTGATAGAGAAAAGACAATTTATTCCCTCTTATTTAGCAATATGTTTATCGGCTTCTCACATGGGTTCCACCTTCTTAATCATGTAGTGGTTTGAGGTTCTTGATGGACTCCTAGGAAAACACTGGAGGAACGTGGGCTTGGCATTTAACTGCACTTTCCTTCTGTTTGGATCTGTCATTCAACTCATTGCCTGTGCGAGGTATACTTCTGACCAAAGCTTTTTAACTATATCTCAATTTAATATCTTCAAGTTTTCCTAATAAACAAGTGCCACAAATCTGATCATCAATTTCTGCAAATTAACTGGGAATCTTTTTAATGTTTCAGCAACATCTATTACATAAATGATAATCTAGACAAGAGGACTTGGACTTACATCTTCGGAGCTTGCTGTGCCACGACTGTCTTTATCCCTTCCTTCCACAACTACAGAATTTGGTCCTTTTTAGGCCTCATAATGACCACCTACACTGCTTGGTACCTCACCATTGCCTCCCTCCTCCATGGCCAGGTAATCATTTCATTTCCAATTTAATGACAATCTTAACAACACCATAAGATCAAACAGTTGACAAATTCGTATATAGAACTGTATGAATCATGAAGTTAAAAGTACTCAAGCCATTATGACTAATTGATTAATTTATGTACTCTCTTACAAGTTAGAGAACAATGCTGCACTATGATACATACTTCATGATTAAAGAGGTCTTCCCTAGTGAAAGAGAACTAAGAAATAAAAAATGACAACATGTATTAATTATTCAACTCGTGTTACAGTACTTGACAGGTACATGAGTACTCTTCAAAAGCACAAAACTTTTGGAGCCATCAGCGTGTTCTTAGGCTTCTGGTTTATATTGTTATTTGTTGGCCTTTTAGTTTTACTCCTAATAATTAGTGGTTTATGCGTGGTGACTTGTATATAGGTTGAGGGTGTTAAGCATTCGGGTCCAACCAAGCTGGTGCTGTACTTCACAGGGTCCACCAACATTCTCTACACATTCGGGGGACATGCTGTTACTGTGTAAGACAAAACTCTGATTTAAAAAAATGGTGTCTTTCACGTTTTTTAGGAATATGCTCATGTAGCTTGCTCCTCATTTGCAATTTGCTTTTGACCTAGTCATAGATTGGGGAAGAAATAAAGTAAACTAAACTACGCAACATTAAGGGTTTGAAACTTTTACGTCATTTTGAAAGTGACTAAACCTACATTTCGTTGGACATGATCTGACCACGTGATTTAGTGACCCATCTGAAAAAACTTTATTTACCTCCCGAATATTCTCAATTATCAAAAATATTTTTAATTCTAAATTGCACTTCTTTGGCGTGGGAGACAAAAAGTCTTTATTCTTGGGAACCCCTCTCTCTTCCTTTTTCAGGTAAAAAGCCAGTACTCTTTTCGCTCTTTGGCTTTTATCATGAGAAGAGGGTCTTTCAAGAATGATATATGCAATCTTTAAATTTACAAGTTTTCTTTAGGCTAAATTTACAAGTTTTTACGAAAATTTTGACTTGTACCTTTAGACTTCATTTGTCCCTAACATTACTCCGAAGTTAATAAGAGAAACCCAGACCAGCTCCAAAATAATAAGCTTAATATTAAAGTTTCCCAAAATTTTTGTTCATATTTATATATAACAGCAAAAAGAAAATCTCTATGGTCCCTACCTCAATGTGACTTTGCAGGTCTGTCAAGTAGATGACAATGTTCTATAAATCTGTAGGATGATCTTAGCCCAAGTACACCTTTCCCATATTTGGAGGATATTGTTTTACGACATAGCCTAACGTTGAACAATACTGCCTCAACATTGTTTTACGATATTGTTTTTGCTTTTGTGCTCCTTTCGTGTGTACTGAGATATGTTGGTGGGTCAGGGAAATCATGCATGCAATGTGGAAGCCTCAGAAGTTCAAGGCCATATACTTGTTTGCTACACTGTATGTCCTGACACTGACGCTTCCCTCCGCATCAGCAGTGTATTGGGCATTTGGAGACATGCTCCTCAATCACTCCAACGCTTTTGCTCTGCTCCCAAGATCACCCTTCAGAGATATGGCGGTCATTTTAATGCTCATACATCAGGCATGCCCTCCATCCTCATGTTCATATGCATGTTCGTATGTATTACATGATTAATTTACACCTCCTTTTAATCAAGTTTTTATTTTATAATTTTTTAGAAGAACTATAATGATATTTTTTTATCTGATTTTTGCAGTTTATAACATTTGGGTTTGCTTGCACGCCCTTATATTTTGTATGGGAGAAGGCCATAGGTCTGCATGAGTGCAACAGTCTATGCAAGCGTGCAGCAGCAAGATTGCCTGTTGTCGTCCCCATATGGTTCCTGGCCATTATCTTCCCATTCTTTGGCCCCATCAACTCCGCCGTTGGATCACTTCTCGTTAGCTTCACAGTCTACATCATCCCCGCTATGGCCCACATTTTCACCTTCAAATCAGCCGCTGCCCGAGAGGTACCCTACCTTATAATCTTGCTCTGCATATGCACCATAACATTCTGTCCACCCAGTTGAAACATCTGAGGAAGTACTTTTTCAGGTTCGGCTAAGTGTCAGATGTTTGACTGAACAGTGAAACAATTCAATTGATAGTTAATACTCATGTTTGTTATTATCATTTAAGAAAGTAAAGGGTAAAGATTAAGGAACACAGATCGGTAGCGTATGGTCACCGTCTACCAGACCAGTCCCGGGCCGTTCTCCGAAACCGAAACTGTTTGGATTTTAATGCTCTTTACTTATCTCCAAGTTGTGTTTACCAAATGCACGAAAGAAAGTAATAGATAATTATTCTGAACAAACAATGCACAAAGGCACGGGATTCGTGCTGACCACTACGATCCAGAATATCTGTTCGTACCTGATTCCCCATGTCAGGGAAGCATCCGAAAAACCTCCACCTCTGCATCTTGTCTCTTATTATATCTACGTGCACACCCTTTCTTACAGTAGTAGCATTTGCCTTTTACTGCAGTATTAGCCGTTAGTATAAAGTAAATGTGGATTTGGTTTACTTTTATATCTTAAGCCAAAAATAATAATCAAATTTTAGAAGCAACAGCATAAAGAGCTACTCGAAAGCTTGATGAAAAGTATTCTTTTTTTTTTTTTTGGGGGGGGGGGGGGGGGGGGGGGGGGGGGGGGGGGGGGGGTATGTGTTTATAAATTAATAGAATCCAGTGTAACAGTTTGTTATAAATGGTTGTGATGCAGAATGCAGTGGAGCAGCCACCAAAGTACATGGGCCGATGGGTAGGGGCTTACACGATCAATGTGTTTGTGGTGGTATGGGTGCTAGTGGTTGGGTTTGGGTTCGGTGGATGGGCGAGCGTGACGAACTTCGTACACCAGATTGACACTTTTGGGCTATTCACGAAGTGTTATCAATGCCCTCCTCCACCTCTACCAGCAACACCTCGCCTTGATCTCAATGCCACAGCACCTTCTCCTGTTCACTACCATCCCCACCCCTAAACTCGCCATGCCTCAGCCATTGATTTGTACCCCGTACCCAGTAGTTTTGCTGATCAGTTTCCTCCAGTTGCTTTCACAATATTTCAGCTAGCCTAGTTATCTCATTGCATCTTTGCCCGTTGGAACAACATGACAACAGAGAAAGGAGATAAATGTGGAGTTGAATTAGACCCAGCAAAATATGTATTCGGCCAATAGCCATTTCCATCAATTAAAGCATATACCTTGTTCTACTATGTGTATCTTTCTGTCTCTTTTTTATTTAGTTTAGGGTCTTTGCTATGCCTTTCACAAAAAGAAGAATGAGTTGTATGCAATATTGAAGTATTCGGAATTTCCTACTTCTAATACTCGTGCAGCCATATGCTTGCTACTCTTTCAAAATATAAACATAAAGTAATGATATTCATCTAATATTTCTCGTTATTTACTATATGTACGATCACCAGCAAGGGGACTGAGTGCCTATAAGATTGCAGTGTTGGTTTTTCCCAACAGTACATGCACATAAAATAACCCCGAAAGAAAACACTCTCTAATGATTCTTTAGTACTTATTTTAAGCCTTGTATCCTGCGGAATGCAGTGTCCAACAACGTAACGTACAAGTTACCTCCTTTCCTTGAATGCATGGGTGAACAATCGGCCAATAGCAAGCAGATAATGGTGGTCCTGGCCCTCCTGGGTTATTCTTTTGACAGAACTATGTTGTGAAGCGTAAATATCATAAGGCTGCATCCACTGCTACTTGTTCGAGTTACGTACTTCAATGCTAATGCAGATCACGAACAAGCTAGAACTGGCTTTATGATGAAGAGTATTGGAAAATTAATTCAATGCTGATCACTTTTATTCTTTTATAAATCAAAAATTAGATGTCCAGTCACTTATGTACTTTTTTGTCCACTCTAATAATGTGATTGGTTAAATATTAAAAAAAATTGATGCAGTCAACCACATCAGTGAAGTGCAAAAGTATCTTAAGCATCACTAAGTTCTGCAGATATTACTAGAGACCAATCGTTTCATGGCATCAGTTTTCCATTTAAAATTTTTGTAGCGAATCCGTGGTGGTCTCCCCGGCTTTCGCCCTCTGACTGATCAGGGCTCAGGCGTTTAGATCATGAAAATGATATCTCAAGAAATAAAGTTCATAAAAGCAGAGGAGAGAGCATTGTTTAAAGCTTCCGTGGATAAGAGACACGAGTTGATGACAAAAGAATAACCAGACATACCCTAATAATTAAAGAAATGGAAAGCAGGAAAGTGATGACATACGGATTGGAGGGTATTGCTAAAATGTAGAGTGATAAGGCTGCTAGCTAGACATTGATGGAATATTGTGAGGGAATCTAATAATCTGCAACATTCCCACAAAGCCTTCTCGCACAAACTGGCAAATTAAGTTGCCCAGTGTCCCGAAATGAAAAACCATGCAACTTTTGCAAGAGCATGCGAAGCCAGAGGGGAAAAAATAAAGTCACCTATCTTTTCAGTAAATAAGCCCTTTTTCCGTCTGGTACCCCGTCTTTATTCTCTGCACAAGAAAATAATGATGTGAATGAGGGCGACATGCTTGGAAGTTGGAAGCTCAAAATCCACAATGTCTAGAACAATTTACCACAGAAAGTTGCATTTCTCAACTGTACCTAACTGCTATAAGTGATCCGATATTAGTTTTCTTTTGCTTTTCTGTTGCTGATATTGATCGTAGACGACACAAATGTTGCCTTTCCCCTGAAAACATCAATGGATAACAATCTATTGAGAGTATTAAGCAGAACCAGCATAATCTTTGACGGAATAATTACTCCCACTCAAACGTGTTTGTTGCCTAATTCATAATACTTCAATAAAAAGTTATTTCTATCACGTAAAATAAGTATTATCGCATCACTCAAGTTTTGTGGGAGTAAACACCTACGGGCTACTGTACAATGCTCAACCAAATCATCTACAAAACCCAATTATCCAAATCATTTGCATATCTTTGAAGCATAGCAAATCAGATAATCAGCCACCAAGCAACCTTTGACCTTTCTTGGAAGCTCATTGAAAACCAGATACTTCTTTGAGGTACCCTTTGCTCCCCAACTTGGCTAGATGAACAATAATCCGGTTTGTCTCCCCATGTCTCTACCTTTAATTAACTTTATCTGTACAACTAATTTCCTTGACAAGAAATTAAAATCTGTTCCAGAAAACCAAGAACCGATGAACTTAGCTTTTCCCCGGCAACAAATTGATTCATACCATGGAATCGTATTCAATCTCTTTGTTATACAACTGCAAGGCTGAAGCGCAATCCATCCAAAACAGCTCTAATTTCAACCATATTATTGGAGCCAAAACCATAAGAAGTAGAGAATGCAGCCAAAAACTTGCCACTTTCATTAGATACCTTCATCTCCGATTCAACAATCTCATGTGAGCACAGACAACCTCGAATATTTGTCCTGTCTGAAACATCAGACACAAACACGTACAGTGGACACGTACGTGTGTGTGCACATGTAATTAGGTAAATATCTCATCCCTAAAGATCATTAGCATTTAGCGGTGAAGTTTAGCGACATCAATTCCTTCCTCCTTTCAGCCTTCCCCTGACTCTAGTCCTGCAGTAACTATGTACAGCACGGATGTAATTAAAAGCCAGTGGCAATGTTGACACTTTTTTTTTTTGTTTTCCATAATCCATAAGAATGTCCCACAAGGCCAACAAGATGTTGTGTTCCTCTAGCGTTAAGTCGTATATCTAAAATGTTTCTCAAAAATAAGAAAATGGGTTCACCCCTGATTTTGATTGAAAGCAATTAATTAAATATTTTAACTCACCTCGTATTAGAACGAAAGTAAATTGAGTTACTTGCATATGGTGCGACTAATTTTTATTAATGGTTTCTCTGGGAGAGAGATAAAAACTATTTATTAGAACAATCACGTAACACAAAACTGGGAAATGCTACTTGGAATGGCATTAAACTTGGTCCAGAGTTAAGAGGTGTAGTCTTGAAAAATAAAAAAAGTGGGACTGGACAGCGAGAATAAGGAAGCCCGGACCCATGAACTGAAATGTTGGGTCCTCGTCTCACACGTCCATCCGGCCTTTATCGATAGGGACCAAAGGTCCAAAACCAACCGTGTCGGCCGAGCTGAGTGAAAAAGAATGAAACTACCCTTGTTGGATCCGCTGGATGTCTTAAAAAGGATTTCTGGTTTTATAACTGGAGCAGGTAATGACTTGCCTACAAGTTCCGTACATTCAAAAATACAGATCTAGGACCCACGTAGAAAATTACTTTTTAAAAAAAAAAAAAAAATTTGTGGTCCTATTTTTCAAAAACAAAATACAAAAATTTACGTAACTTTTTAATTGTGGTCCAATTTTTTCGAAAAGAAAAAATACACAAACCTTACAGAACTAAGGCTGTATCTAACGTTAACATTTGAATCACTCAACAGTATCCACCTAGAACAAGGCAGTGAGTATGAAACTTGACAGATTATTTTATGATATTAGTAGTAACATCTTATTCTTTATCTACCCCAAAATTTAATCACATATCCACCAGTCATCCCGACTAAATTGCATACCAGCTTTAACCTAGCTAGCTGTCCTCAATTCTCTTTTTTGGGACTGTACTGCCATCTTTCAAGGATTGTGGCTTGACTCGTTTCCATGTGCTCAGCTACCTCTTACCAACATCGTTTGAAGAGGTCATACCTCTAAAATGGACGTAAAGCATCGGTGGGGAGCGATAGAATTGAATTTCGCAATCATAAAATTTCGCAATCATAATTCAATTGTGTTTGAGGCTCTGAGCCTTTACCCTCAAAGTCTCAATATTTGAAGGTCAAAACGTAGAAAATCAAGGCTGAGGAAGGTGATAAAAGCGTAGCAGCATTTTCTCTTTCATTTTCCCTCTTTTTTTCTTTTTACAAGTTACCCCATTCCTTTTTCTTGTCAACCTGTTTCTTCTAACTTATTTTTGCCGAACACGTCATTTTATACCAAACAAGGTACAAGAACAGAGAACCACAAGAATGATTCCTCCATAGGGATGTCCGTAGCTAACATTATTAATGTGGTGATGGACCAATTGGGCTCAACTTTTTCCTAAAGTGAAAAAAATAAAGCTCTTTCACCACCGCAAATCCCCCCCCACTAAACAACCATCATATGAAAAGAAAAGACATTATGTTCTAATTTCACCAATCAGACACTTCAATTGAAAGGTGATAGTTTTACTTCCCCAGAAGCCAATAAAATAGGAGGGCCTGAAGATGTCCACCTAAAAATGTTCAATCTTCAGATCTATTGTATGCTTTATATTTCCCACAATATAATAACAAACCAGAAACAAGATCTTGAGAAGCACTAGTGAATCTAAAAGCAGCAGTATTCATATAATGTGTATAGAAACTCAAATCAGAGAGAGTTAACACGAAACTGAGCATCTACTTCACCACTTCGCAGCCTCTACTCTGTCGCAGCCAAAACACACTATCACTGACAATAAAAAACATCAAAATAGAAGCAGCAACACATCTGAGAAACTAATCAAATACTAATAAATCCAAACAGACTACTAATAAGAGCGACCCAGAAACATAAACACCAAACCAAAAGTGGGTCACCAAGAAACCACCCCGAAAGGGCAACTCCTATAATAAACCAGATAAAGCATTAAAATGTGTTCAGAAGAACACAATTACCCCAGCAGATCAACGAGCACCGTTGGGACACTCCCTAGCGAAATGCCCAGACTCGCCACAGTTGTAGCAATTCCCACCGCCACCGCCGCCGCCGCCGCCTCCTCCTCCACCTGCTCCACCTCCACTCTGATAACAGTCCCTCGCAAAGTGCCCACTTTCGCCACACTTGTAGCAACTCCCGCCGCCGCCTCCACCACCATACCCACCACCGCCATAACCACCACCCCCATAACCGCCGCCGCCGCCTCCTCTACCACCTGATCTCCCACTACTGTACCCACCACCCCCACCGTATCCACCACCTCCCCCACCGTACCCACCGCCACCATATCCCCCGCCTCCTCCGCCACGTCCACTTCTCCCGCCGCCTCCGGCTCCGGCTCCGCCCCCGCCTCCGCGGCTGCCCTGCACAGGACCCTCAGATGGGCCGGTGACATCAACAGCCTTGGTGCGGCCGTCGTTACCTGACTCGATCTGGTACTCCACGGCCTCCCCTTCACCCAGACTCCGAAATCCCTCGGATCGGATCGAGGACTGGTGCACGAACACCTCCTCCCCGCCATCGTCCGGGGTTATGAACCCGAACCCCTTCTGGTCATTGAACCACTTCACCGTCCCGCTCAGCCTCTCGCCCATTTCCTTCGACACCACCGAACAAACCCTAAAAGAATCACACACCAACAACAAACCCTAGAAAACTTCAAGGGTGTGTGATTTTTGGCGTTACGGTTGTGGGAGTACTTATATACAAAGCCGGGGAAACGTAATCTTCGGTGTGAGTGCCACGTCGTCAGAATAATATTATTCCACGCAAAGTTTTTAAATTTTAAATTGGGTTAATTGCAAACTTCTGAAAATTCAAGTATTAATTTTGCAATTCTCACTCAACAAACTCGTAATTCAAGGCCTTTTTTTATTTATTCTTTTTAGTTTTATAAAAGTGATACTTGCATTTAAAAAAATAAAAATTCTATGTACATATATTTTTGTACATTTTTTACACATTCTGTTAATATGATTAGTTACGTCATTTTTTTAATATAAAAACTAATTATATAAATGGAATATCTAAAAATAATTGTATAATTATAATTTTTCTTAAATATATATGTTAATCTCGAGGTAGAAAATTAATGGGAGACCATGTACCAATATTTTATTTGCTCAAATTTGTTATCAATATGCATCCCAACCTATAAAAGATTGACACATAATACATTAATGATAGATGACAATCTTATTGTTAATTTTATAATAGAAGATCCACATATACTTAATTACGAATTCCATAAGATTTAGGTATAAATTTTGAAGAAATTAAAAATTCGTATATTTTATCATAAAAAAGTGCAAATTCAGATATTAAATTTGCAATTAACCATTTTCAATTACGCTTATGGTATTGAATATCTGTTTAAATAGTATATATGAGAAGTCACTTCATATAAAAAATATTAAATATCCTGAAATATAGATAACATCATATTCTTCTTCCATTAAAGCTTATATTATTAAAATTGTTATATAAATATTAATTTCTAATTAAATAATTTACTGTCACCTATTTACTTTGGATTTGAAATTCTATTTTATTTCAAATTTTAAGATTTATAACACGAGATAAAATAATTATAACTTTATATATTAATCAAGTATTTAATACTGTTTGAAAAATTTACTTAAACAGCTATTAACACTATAAGACCTACTATATTTATCTCCCCAACATTAAATCTTAAATATCAAACAACAACACTACATCATATGAACTCATTCATACTTCTCATCTAATAACTACTCCTAAATTTAAAATGTTTTGCTCTCGTGAATGGGAAAGATAAACTTTAGTTTACGTTTGGACAGTGGAGTAATCTCAGATATTCTGTAAAAAATAATGAAAAAATATTAAATTGTAATAAATAGTAATATAAAATAATAAAATAATAAAATAATATGTAAAAAATAAAAAAAAATATTAAATAATAGTAGGGTATTTTTAAAACACTCTACAATCTAAACTAGCCTTGGCTAAACTACGTTAATGTTTTGACTGTTTATTAAAGGTTTTTAAGCCTTCGCTTGGTTAAATAAATGAAATGGGATAAGTATTTTATACAAGAGTTTAAGAAAATAATTATTACTAAATAAGATGAAATGATATAATTTGTGTAACAGACGACAGATATTGGAGACTTTGTTTCCTTTGCTTTGGGGGAATCCCAAGCGACGGCTAGTACTTCCGCGATGCGATCCAACGGTTTGGATGAATTTGTACTGAACGAATTTCAGACCGTTCGATTGGATGTGATGAGACGATTAGTCTTGATGTTTATTTATTTATTTATTTATTGATGGGGTCTTTTGGGAATGGTCAAAAGGTCAATTGACGGTCAAACACATGTGGGGTGATGGGACGTAGATATCAATGTGTTGTCCCTCCCATCAAAAAGATTTGCAGCTCCTTGCCTCGCCCTTCTAAATAATAGAAGTGTTTCAATTATATTTAAAAAAATAAAATTGTTTAAATTAACTTACATCCGACTTTTGCTTGCTATTCTTTCTGCCTCGGATTTTTTTAATTGAAATTTTATTTTTCATAATTCTTTATATATTATATAATTATGTTATAAATCAAATATATTTTTATATATTATTTTATAGAATATTTTTTATATAAGATATGATTATATAATAAATTATAAAATAAAAATTATATGTATATCATTACTCTCTTTTATTTATTTAAACTTAAGTGATTAAATAAAAAAATCCAAAACTCCCATTTAAATCATCAGAACTGCTTTGGAGCCGTCCGGTTGTTTTTAAGGAAATACCAACCACCAATTATAAGCTGCAATGTCGTCAATTTCATATAATTAATGCAAGGATGATCACATTTCTGAAATCCCTCTTGGCGGTCCTTTTGAAACATAACTTTCCTCTTAAAACTCAAACCAGTCACAGGAATGCAAGAACGCCCCCTTCACAAACTTCAATCCATCAAACGTCCCAATCCAGTGCCGTCAGCCAATTGAATGCCCCAATGTTGTCGCACCCACCATCTACTGAGCATGCAAACTACATGCTCAAACCAGTAGTACTGGAAAGGGCCTTGTCCAAGAAAAGCTTGCTTAACAGCAGGAATTACAATCAGGACATGCTTAAACCCAGGCCATCATCACTCACAAGTAGTTTGAAAATGGCATTACTAGTTTGTTTTATGTGATTCTATGATGTGTTTGCGTCTATTCGTTTTCACAAAGTGAGTTAATTATGAACATAGTAACAAAATATAGAAAAACTGATTTTCTAGTGGCTATGATTTGTTTTCTGTGCTTCAATACTCAAGTGAAAAGAAAAGCTGCATTGGATATGGTTTATTGAACCTACCATTATGAACATGGAACCAAATTAATTAGCATGATTGTGAATTAAAAGAATAATGGTATCTATCCTATAAATTAAAGAGAAAATCAAAATTTAGATATCAAAAAATCTATATTCCAACAGTTCGATAAACTGTTATCTCAAAAACATTACCAACCAATAAACAAGCCAATACTATATGAGATAACTTGATACTACCGAAAGCAGAAACCCATTACCTGAGATCACACAAGAGATGAGGTTTGAGCGAAGGAAATGACCTAGAGATGAGAGTCTGTGTCATTATATCTCCTACCATGCAGTCCCATATGTTTTTCAATGGACCGCTTACATGGCGGTCTATTATTGTTAGACTTTTTTTATTACAAGACAGATGAAACGGTTTTAAGCTTTTCTCTTAAATCATTAGTTAAGAAAAAGATAAAATTGTAATACAATTGGATAGCTAGCATTCACTATCCTTAATAAGGATGGCCAAAATACTTCACATGAGTGGGAGTGGGAGGTGTTGAGATGGGTGGATCAAATCTCATCAATTTGGGAATGTCAATTCCACTTATGCAATGTATGTGGTTGGGGATCAAATCTGATCAACTTAAGGTGTGTTGGCACAACCTAACTAGCAAGTGGCCTTCACACCCGATGGTAATTTTTCCTTGGAGCTCTATTCAACCGTCCAACATTTATTGTTTGAGTGATAATACTCATAATTTCAATTATTATCATCACATAATGTTAGATTAGATGATTATAGACTATTTATTATATTTTACTTATGAATCTATCATTTAATATCAGATTATGGGATGATAAGAAAATAGATTATCAACATATTTTTTCTTATTATTGGGCGTGCTCACTGTGTAATTGTACTTTTTTCTAATTTTTTCTAAATTGTTTAAAATATTTTCACAAAGGATAGTGCTATTATGCCTCTCAATTTGTCCACTTGGTGTGCCCTTAGTGTAAATTGTATCTTTTTTTTCACTCTTTATTTCAAACATTTTTTAAACATTTTTTTTAAAAAAACACCAATATACTAAAAGTCACTTCATTAACCATTAAATAAAAAATTATTAAAAATAAAATAAAATACATAAGCTGTTAAATTGAGGGGACAAACTCAGGAGGCAAAGTATCATTTTCCAATAGGCAAAATGCGGAGATAAACTAGCATTTTCTTTTGGAAAACTCTAAATCCAGTCAATTTGGTGCATCCCTTGCGCACGAATTGATGATATGGCAGGTGTTTAATAAAACGGTGCGTCTTGACATGAGGAGAAAGGCTGTGTTGTGGAATGGCCAGGGAACAAAGTGCTTATGGGAATGAGCTCTTCCAGCTTTGCAATGTCGTCGAACTCAAATGTAAGGAAGATGATCCAAGCCTGATGGCATCGCAAGGGAGTTGTATACGATCATGTCCTTGGAGTCGTTGACATGGAATGGCAAGTCTCCCCATTGTTTCGTAAGGAAAGGGAAGATACCACCATATCCGGAGCTTCGGTGACAAAGATAAGGAAAACCAAGGTCACCCAAGGTAGCAGCTTCATTCATGTCTGTGCAATTTGAAAAGTTCAAGAATGGTCGGAGATTTGTAAGACAGTGTGCGTGCGTAGGTAGCAACACACGATTCATTGGGTTGTCATGTAGCTTTTGGTTGTATTGTTGGACATAGGACCTTTTGGGTGAAAAGGTCCTCTATCGTTCCAATCCAAAAAGTTAACCCTCAATTGCTAAAATACGAAAAATAATAATAATAATAATAATTGGGTACGAAGTGCAATATTTTACACCATTTTAAGTGTGCAAGAGATTGTTTCTGGGTTTTTTCCAAAACTGCCGGATTTTGTTTTATTTGGGTGGAAGTTTGGGTGAGATTTTCTTTTTTTTAGCCATCTTCTGAAAGGCCGGAAAAAGGGTGATATTTCTTCGATATTTTCTTCAGACTTGAGATTAGAAATCGATGTTTACCATATCTTTAGACTTGAGATTACAGATTTTTTTTCAGACTTGAAGAAAATGGGATTTTCCGAAACTTTCGATTCTGTAACGTTTACCATATCTCCTACACTACAAAGCAATTACAGTATACACCATTTGCAGCAAGATCTGAAGAAACAAGAGAGACGTATAAGATCCATAAAATGGGATGCGAAAATGGGTAACGAAAATTGGGAGACTAAGAACGAGAAGAAGGATCTGGGCTGAAATAGAGATTCCGTCCTTCGCTTGTTCTTTCTCTAATTTTTTTTTTAACGTAAAACAATTGCCACGTCAGAAGTGTCCTCGAATTCGTCCACAAATTTGACTGTACCTTGAAGAACTGTTTTCTTTTTCCCTTATATCGGTATATCCACTGAGGAGGATGACATGATGGGGCATATGTAGATAGATAGAATATATAATTGTATTTAGCATTCCCGCACACAAGTGCACCACACGCTATTATTCTTTTTTTTTTCCTTCTTTTTTTATAATAAGTATGTGGTGTATGGATAATAAGAATAACAACTCAATTAATTTAATAAAAATAAAATAAATTAAAAAAATTAAAAAATTAAAAATATATAAGGTGAGTGGTGTGGGATGATTAGTAGTATCCCTCATATAGATATTTAGGTATGAGAAGCACTAAATGGGGTGAAATAGAAAATTTGGGGTTTTTTTTTTTGGGGGGGGGGGGGGGGGGGGGGGG
>QGSO01000167.1:42389-282032 GCA_011037825.1 Carya cathayensis | reverse complement strand
GGGGGTTGTGGAGTTGGAGTTGGAGACATAGTTTTATATTTCATTATTTTCGTACCAAAATTTTATGTTTTGGTGTAATATCCAATACACTATACTTTCTCGTTTCATTTCACTCCAAATTCTGAACCGTTCCAGTCTGTTTCAGCCATTACGATCAAATTATGGTCATTCCAACCGGAATTAGCATTCCGGGCCCTATTCCATTTCAAACTATTTTTAAAATTTTCTTATGCTTAGAAAGCATTTTTATAAATTTTAAATCTATTTGGTATTTAATTAATTATAGAATATAAAATATATTTATATAATTTTACTTTTTTGTAACATTAAATATGTCACCTCATTTTTTTTAAATATCATTATTTTTAATAATTTATCTATTCATTTTTTTCTTTGTTTTTGTATCTTAACTCAAGTTTGTATTTTTTCAACGTATATTCAATTTATAAATCTTCTATTCTTTGATATATATATACACATATAAATAATACATAATTATATATATATATATATATATCCATTTATTTTATTAGTTGTTAGTTTATATATACATATAAATATTTATATATAATTAATCCCAAAATGATATATCAGAATGCATCAATATTGAAATATTCTATTCCAGTATTTAAACTTGAAGGATGACCATAACCGAATTTAAATTGGAGAGGGAGCAGCCGAGTTTCTAGTGAAAACATGAGAAAATATGGGTTTTGCCATTTTGGTGGATTGGTCTTGAAAGAAGCTAAACTAAACAGATATAAGTATTATGATCGATCCTTTATCATTTGAATCATTTTTAATAAGATTCTGCATAACATGATATTTAAATAAAATAAAATAAATCTCTTGGAATTCTAGTTAGGAGGAAATATAAAAATATTTTTTTTTATAATATTAAGATGTGCATATCTACGTACTCCATTTTAAAATAATGGACAAATCTAAAACCCAAGTGAAATAACTCAATCTTTAATGGCGGGTCTAAAACTTATCCACTCTAAAACTATATATAATATTATCTATGTAATGGAAAATGATAAACTTATAATATATAAATTATGTTTTAAAATATACAGTATTTTTATAAAAACTTTATAAAAATAATACAACTTTACAAAAATATATTTGTTTTAAAATATAATTATAGAAAATATATTGTGAATTTTTAAAAATAACATTATTTTAGAAAAAAAAAATCTTTATTTTAAAACATAATTATAAAATATATAGTCAAAAGGTTTGGGCCGATATCATTGGTATAATTACATGCTACTAATGCAGACATTTTTTTTAAGTAATGTTAATATAATTCATGGAGTGTGTAAATTACTAAATATATCGTAATTGTGTGAAAAAAAGGATGTACTTTTAAAAAGTAATTAATTTTTATATAAATCTTATATTTAGTTATATTTTTTAAAAAAATTACATTACTCTTAAGCAAATATCAATTTTCTTTCCCCCATACTAATTTGTTTGGTAGAAAGTGAAACCAAGGACAGGGCAATCAAAGGGTCTGTCTTTCTGAGACGCGTGGGTGTAGGCGTACGACTTCATGACCAAGGTCCAAAAAGATTAGAAAAGGCAAACTCTGTACCATAAAGGCGTTGTGTTCGAGCTATTGCACTTGTTCTTCGTTTGTCTTTTAAATTTATTTTATTATTATTATTATTTTTTTAACCCAATTTGTTTGTTTTTACTTCTTTCCTCTTCTCAATTTTATGTTCCGGAAGAAAACCCATAAAATGCCTAATTTCCTCCTGGAAAGGAAAAAGGAAAAGAACGATTTACTATATCTTGATTTCACAAAGGAACTCGAACCACCCTAGAGACTGTTCGTCCAATAATTGAAATTTGGTGCATAGCCCTGTAAAAGGGTCCTGACTCCTCACATAACCCATGTACTACCAAAGAACTTTCTCTTTGTTTTCTAGGGAAATGGACAGTATATTGAACAAATTACGATTCCTAATTTCATCCCAAAACCTCATTACCCAAACCAAATCCTCTCTATTGTTCTGAGAACACCTCTTGCTCCTCATTCTCTCTCGTCAATGTCCCAGTATAGCTCGTGAAGGATCCTTACAGAATGAAACTGTCAAATACACACGTATGTATATATAGCCTCTAGTTTATAGTGCAATTGACTGCACACGTAGAATTTTTATTCCTGAAATTGAGAACTCGAGTCTCTCTGTCTCACTCTCTCTTGGGTCTAAAGGACCTGACATTTCTGGGTCTCTTCGCAACACAACACATTTTTGGATGGGCAGAACCCATAGCAGACTCATTTGAGGAGGAGATTCTTGGCCCTTGGGCTGATTGTGCAGTACTTTCAAATAAGAAAGCATAGGCCTGGCCCCATTCGGTCCTATGTTTCAAGCACATTGTCAATCGGCCATGCCATTAATTTCACTGCATATTTATTTATTTATATTGTAAGTACGTACTGGCTGAAAGTTCTGGCGGTTTTGAAAAAACCACGGGACATCAGCAGCACAAAACTAAGATCATGGGTAGGACTGTTCATCTGGGTTCCAACCCGAAAATCCGGATACACCCGGACCACAACTCGGGTCTCAAATTCGGGTCGAAACCCAGCCCGGATTAAACCAGATCTGACCCGGTCTGGAACCCGGATGTATCCGGGTTTTGAAAAAACCGGATTCCGGGTTGAACCCGGATTTATTTATTTATTTATTAAATCTGTGTGCAGACTGTAAAATGGGACATAGACACCTTCTGATCTTGGCCTTCAACTTATTTCTTAAATGTGCAACTATATAGAACTGTTAAATAACAAAAAATTAATGTTGGTAATGTGGTCCAGAAGTATACGGAAACAATATAAAATGGCTCTACAAGTTTCTATCAAGATCAATTCATAGAGAAATAGAGTAATCCCTTGCAAGTAAAAACAGGGAAAAAGAGCTAAAACTTCTGTTTGCAAAATGTCTGTGGAATGAGAATATGAGAAATGAGAGGATAATGAATTGGAAGTCTAGTATGATAAGTGAAGCAGATTCAAAATCCAAATCACTTCGTCCCCTGAATGAACTACCTAGTACTGTCTCCTATGCTTGGTTGGTTACTTTTTCCAGCACCACAACTAATAAGGCATGTTGGCAACGAAAAATGAAAAATTGTTCCTTTCTTTTATGTGGTATCTGCAACTCTATATATGATCTTTTTTGCTGTATCTGTTGAACCTTCTACTGTTGTAAAAATATAGGCTATCTGACATCAAAATTATGCTGATGAATTCTGTTGATCAGAGGCTGTTCCTGGCACTCCTGCTCCAGCAATTGATCCTGTGGCTGGTTTTGCTGCATTCATAAACATAAAGAGTGGTTACTTAAGAAGTGGTATTTCCAGGAAAAAAGAGAGATTCAATCATACAATAAAAGCATTTTTGCATATTGAGTCTCAACCAGTGGCAGTACTGTTTGTTGGAGAAATAGAATAAATGCAGATTGAGAATTATAAGAGTTGCAAAATGTGCATGACAAGCATGAAGAGAATATTCCATCTATTATCACATTATAACACATGTAATGTTCCTTTTGCAGGGGCCAAAAAGAAAGAAAAAAACCAACTTTAAGAGTTCAAAAATGTGTGTCGATATGTAAACACGGAAAATTGGAAGTGGACACAGAAATAGAAACACACACAAATTAAAATGTCCCTCATTTATCGGATCCAAGACAATCTATTCACCAAAATAAATTGCACAAAAAAAATTACTAACCTATTCACCAAAATAAATTGCACAAAAATTTGCCTCAGAACTGTCTAGCCTTTGTAAGCTTGCCTTTAATTTACTCTAATTTCTTCTATTTCATCTGTCTTTCATCTAATTTTTAAATCGGTGGTAGCAAAAACAACGTTTGGAAAAGTCCAACCATCTGATCAAAGAAATATAAAAGAAACTCTGAATGGTGGACGGGAACAGAAACAAATTATACGTTCTGTAGAAAGGCAGAACTGTTTACTCACATTAGCATTTTCCTCTCGTATAAGCTTTGAACATAAATCTTCGTAAGTCTGAGAATATATTTTCTACATTAATATAAATAATCAGTAACATCAAATCCTTCACTTCTTTTTTCGGCCTTTATGGGATAAGATCAAGACTACCCACAAGCAGCTCGAATTTGTTGCTCCAACTTCAGTGATCAAACAGAGAGAAGTAATTATTTGTAAAATACAGACCATAATCTAATGTTAAAACAAACCATATAATCAACCAAAGCTGATGTACAAGGATGCTTTCGAGTGTATACCGAGAAGAAGCATTCAAAGAATTCTGCCTTCAACGATTCAACATCATGGGATGAAAAAGATAATCAATGCTCAAACCATGATGGGATTTTAAAAGGCCAAAAAATGAAATTTCAATGATTTTTTTAGCATACAAGAGGTTATTTTCCTCCTGAAGAAGTATTAACTATATGGACATATTTCCTGGTCCACTGGAGGATCGAAAACATTCTCAAACAAAATACCAGCTTCCTTCAACAGAAGTATAGACTTACCCTGAATAAATATTCAAGCTGGTTTTTCAGTACAGAGTATTCAAATTGCAGTTTTCGTGCACATCTCAAACACCTGCACCAAACAATCTGGTGTTATTCTGGTTCTGAACAAAATTTGTTCATGAGCCCAATTCATCATGTTTAGGATTATGTAAAGGAACCTTTTCAATATTTTGGTCTCCTCCAAGAATGTTTTCTAGCATGAATATCTTGTCATGCTAATTATAGTCAATTTTGATCAGATTAAAATAATGTGAGGTAGGTAGGAACCTAAGGTTTAGCAATTCGAAAATTGGGGTTTCCTCTATATGATCTTAAATGCGGGAAAGTGATGCTTTGTAATTGAGGTGGGAACCTTGAATTTACATTACATATTGAAACATATGATTTTTTGGGTTGTGATCAAATTGATCAAATGAAAGTTAAGGAATTTGTAGCTCCAAAATTGGGATTTTATGTTCTCAAGTCATTCGTATTTTGGTGCAAGATCCACACGATTCTTTTTTGAAACGCAGGATCCTTTTTTTTAAATGGTGTAAATCCAAAGATTAATTTTTAATGGCCCTAACCTTTTAGCTTCTGAATGGACTATGAAGCCCATAGGTGTCTTGGCCAAGTAAAATAAATGTTGTCAGTTCAAATTCTATGAATTGAAAAAATGGTAATTAAGTTTTTTGAGGATCAACCTTATTTTATGAGATCTTTCAAAGAAGACCTAAATTATATTCAAAACATTAGACCATCAAAGAGTAACATCTCTAAGGTCTCGCAAAAATGACCAACTCATGATTTTGAGTGAAAAGACAATGCCAGTTACAGCTAAAAGGAATGCATCTGAGTCTTAATCATACATTAAGTGAACCCTAAAAACTTTCCACATTTGAAGACTTTTGGACAATTAATCCAGAATCCCTAAAGAAAGAAAGGAACTATAATCCCCTCATTTTAGTTACTTTTTAAATAAATCATTGCCTTAAGTGAATTAAGTAAATTGTCCAAGACTAGAGCATTTCAACAAACATTTGCTACAGTCAGACATCAAGGACTTCATGATTATCGATATAATCAACAACGCACAGACTAGTCCCTTTCATTTTCTGTTCTAGAAAACCTAAACAGAGGGAAAAAAAAGGCAATATATAAAAAGAAAAATCCCTTAGTAAAGTAATTTATAGTTAAATAAAAAACTAAAATACACCTATCTACAGAACTAATATTTGGGTAACATATACTAATGCTTGTTCTATTTGTTGTTGGTATTTGCAGAACTATAATATTTGCACAACTCAGTATTTCCTTATACATACATACCTTCGATTTCCAACAAACAGAGAAGAAAAAAGAACAGAGAAGAAAGAAAATAAACCCTAATGCTATCGGCAGTCTAAGCTAAACAAACCGATTTAACTTTTCAGAATGGGTAACCATAGACGCAGAAACTATAGGAACGAAATGACCACAACAAGATAAAATCTAATCAACAAACAAAAGCATCTAGGATGAAGACGGTAGCATTACAGAAGTATCTACTTACCTATATCGGCACGAGGATGAAGACAATGGCTAGAGTTTCGGAGAGACTCAGAGAGGGACGATGGATATGGTTTCGGAGAGACTGAGAGATGGTTCGGCGCGATAGAGGTAGGAGACGGCTTCCAGAGGTAGGGTTTTTTTTTTCCCAATTTATATACACCCGGTTAACCGGGTTCAGAATTATAACCCGGGTCCGGACCGTGGTAAAACGGTTTTATAAATGTGGGTTTCGGCCCGGGTCAAACCTGAGCCGAAAACCTTAACCGGAAACCCGGTTATCAGGGTTCCAGGCCGGGCTGGATTTTATCCGGCCCGTATGAACAGTCCTAATCATGGGTCGCTAACTTGCTATTATGAAGTCATCACACACGCACGTAACCATTGTAATCATTCGTAAGAGAAAATAAAGTCAAAACGGAATCAATCGCACAATATTTAAGTGATTTGATAATGAGTATACCTCTACGGAACTGAAAATGATTTTATTCAAACGAAAGTTAATATATAATGTTTTTTTTGAATGAAACAGAATTTCATTAATCCATCAAAGAAACAATACAATTTTTATTCCTCAAAACAACTCCCAGAACCTCACTGGGTCCCTCTTCAATCCACACATATTCAGAATTTAGATTCTTAGCAACATGTACAACAGCATGAGCTGCCTGATTGCCCCCTCTTTTGGTAAATAAAACCTTCCAATTGGCCTGCCTTTCCAGGAGGAATTGAATGTCTTCCACTAACTGCCCCTTCCAAGAGCAACCCGAACAATTGCCAATAATATTATCACTTACTTGTTTTGCATCACCTTCAAAAACCATATGTGAGAACCCCAGCTCTTGACACAATTGCATAGCTCTTGTTGAACCTAAGGTTTCAAGTTTTGTATAATTATATATTTACACATGGATTTTGATGATAACAAATGAATTCAAAGAATGAAGCAATGTTAGCATAAGATCTTAACTCAAAAGATAGTTAATCTTATAACAGAGCTTTAGCTCTGATACCAATTGTTACTGATCATAGGCCGCACCTATGTCACCAAACAATTGTACCTACCAGACTAGCCGGCCACCGTCTCTACCGGTGCACCGTCACCCATGGTCGGAGAGTCTTGCTTCGGTGACACAGTCACAAGCGAGAGTTCCCATGAGTGATCTGCCTGTATGAACAGTACAGGTCAACTAGCTCTGATACCAATTGTTACTGATCATAGGCCGCACCTATGTCACCTAACAATTGTACCTACCAGACTAGCCGGCCACCGTCTCTACCGGTGCACCGTCACCCATGGTCGGAGAGTCTTGCTTCGGTGACACAGTCACAAGCGAGAGTTCCCATGAGTGATCTGCCTGTATGAACAGTACAGGTCAACTAGCTCTGATACCAATTGTTGCCCAGATGACTAACACAAGAGGGGGGGTGAATTGAGTTGTATTTAAAAAAAATAACAATTATAAATCAAATATACAATATAAAATATAAACAAAATATGAAATAGCAATAAATATAAAGAGTAAGGGTAAGAGAGAAGCAAACTCAGTATGTTAACGAGGTTCGGCCCCACTGCCTACGTCCTCGCCTCAAGCTACCCCTTGAGGATCCCCGAATTCACTATTCAATCTCCTTCAGGTGGAGATAGAAACCTATTACACCTTTGAACAACACCGCTACAAAGGATCCGTGTAGAACACCCTCTACACTTGCAATCACCTTACACGTGGTGATTCAACGATTCCCTGTGTAGAACACTTTCTACACGCACAAGGGTTGTACACACCCTTTTACTTATACAAGATTTGATAGTGGGTAGGATATCAGAAAACACTCCTCAATGAGTGAAATAAAAACAATACAAGCACAAACTATATCTCTCAAAATGAATAAGAGTTAAGGCTCAATGCTTAGAGAAGAGAGAATGAAAGTTTTGAATGAGAGTTGTATGCTCTTGGTGTTGTGAATGTGAAGCTCTCAAATGATCTATTTATAGGCATATGAGACTTCATATTCAAATTTAAAAAGATTCACATGTCAAAAACATCATCATTCATTTTTCAAAAATTTCAAACCTAATCTTTTTACTTTTTGCATATGACAAAAGGAGCACACTTTGCTTTTCAAAAATTTCAAACCTAATCTTTTACTTTTTGCATATGACAAAAGGAGCACACTTTACTTTTCAAAATTTTCAAACAAAGACATCTTCCTTTTGCATAAGTCAAGAAAAGCATCAATCACTTTTGAAAATATTCAAATAAAACATGCACATGTGAAAGATGACAATCAATTATCTTTCAAAATATTCAAATTTAATTTTCAAAATATTCATGCACATGTGGAAAATGTATTTTAATGCTTTATGATAAAATATTAATTTTTGAGCCTTAATCCTAATTTCGAATTTTAAGAGATTTACAACATTTCTCTATGACTTTAATGTGAACTTGTTTCCTTCTTGCTCATGCTTGGTTCCTTGATGTGCTTGACTCCATTGTGTGGACAAATTGAGCTTGAGACTCCTTCATTCTTTGAATTCATTTGTTATCATCAAAATCCATGTGTAAATATATAATTATACAAAACTTGAAACCTTAGGTTCAACAAGAGCTATGCAATTGTGTCAAGAGCTGGGGTTCTCACATATGGTTTTTGAAGGTGATGCAAAACAAGTAAGTGATAATATTATTGGCAATTGTTCGGGTTGCTCTTGGAAGGGGCAGTTAGTGGAAGACATTCAATTCCTCCTGGAAAGGCAGGCCAATTGGAAGGTTTTATTTACCAAAAGAGGGGGCAATCAGGCAGCTCATGCTGTTGTACATGTTGCTAAGAATCTAAATTCTGAATATGTGTGGATTGAAGAGGGACCCAGTGAGGTTCTGGGAGTTGTTTTGAGGAATAAAAATTGTATTGTTTCTTTGATGGATTAATGAAATTCTGTTTCATTCAAAAAAAACATTATATATTAACTTTCGTTTGAATAAAATCATTTTCAGTTCCGTAGAGGTATACTCATTATCAAATCACTTAAATATTGTGCGATTGATTCCGTTTTGACTTTATTTTCTCTTACGAATGATTACAATGGTTACGTGCGTGTGTGATGACTTCATAATAGCAAGTTAGCGACCCATGATTAGGACTGTTCATACGGGCCGGATAAAATCCGGCCCGGCCCGGAANATGCCCAGTTCGAAGTTAAGAAGTTCGATAGAACAAGCAACTTCTGCATGTGGTAGTATGAAGTTATGGATGTTTTGATCCAACAAGAGTTGAATATTGCATTAGAAGAAAAGCCTGATGCTATGACTGAAAATGATTGGAGGAAGCTTAACATCCAAGCTTGTAGTACAATCCGGTTATGCCTTACCAAAGAACAGAAATATTTTGTCACGAGAGAGACAAATGCAAAAGAACTTTGGTAGAAATTGAAAGATAAGTTCATGAAGAAGAGCATTGAGAGCCGTTTACACTTGAAGAAAAAGTTCTTCAAATTCCAGTTTTGTGAAGGTATTTCTATGTCTGAACATCTGAATAGTTACTATCAAATTCTTGCTAATTTATTAAACTTGGATGTTGAAATCCAAGATGAAGATAAGGCTTTACTTTTGTTAAATTCCTTGTCTGATATATATAAGCATTTAATTACTACACTACTGTATGGGAAGGAAAATATTAGTTTTGACGATGTATCTAATTCTTTCATTAGCAATTAGTACCGCATAAAAGATAAGCAGATACAGCTAGATACATCAAGTGAAGCGTTAACAGCAAGAGGGAGACCATAGTCGAGGTATCCTGGAAAGAAGAAAGGTTTTCAATCGAAAACCTGGGCCGCATCACGTAGTTCATCAGTCGAAAGAAAACTCACCAGAGACGAGTGTTCCTTTTATCACAACAAATGACATTGGAAGAAGGATTGTCCCGAGCTAAAGGGACAACAGTAGAATCAGCCCACCACAGCCAATGTCTTGGACATAGATGACGATTCATATTTTGCCTTGACAAGTTCATCATCCATTTGTCATTCCGATAAATGGATTATGGATTCCGGATGTACCTATCACATGTGTCCTAATCGGGACTAGTTTACGAACTTCACAAAGATTGAGGGTGGAGCAATACTTATGGGCAATGACAGTGCTTGTAAGATTTAGGGAATATGTAGCATTCGGTTAAAGCTGCACGATGGCAGCTTCAAGATTTGACAGAAGTTCAGTACGTTCCGGACTTATGGAAGAATCTTATCTCACTTGGATCTCTAGATTCAAAGGGATTCAGAATCACCATTGAAGACAGAACTCTCAAAGTAGTAAAGGGAGTTCAGGTGACTATGAAGGGTTTGAGGAGAGAAAACTTGTACTTCTTGCAAGGAAGTACTGTTGATGGAAGAACTTCCACATGCTGTGAGAAACTAGATAAGACTGATGCCGACACCACCAGTTTTTGGCATATGCGTACGAGACACGCTGGAGAAAAAGTTTTGCAAACACTAGTGAAGCAAGGCTTACTCAAAGGTGCCAAGACTGGTAAATTATCTTTTTGTGAACACTATGTATTGGGGAAGCAGAGGCGAATCAAGTTTGAAACTGTTGTACACAATACACAGGGGATATTTGACTATGTTCACTCCGATGTTTGGGGACCTACCAAAAATGCATCTTTGGGAGGTAAGCATTGGTTTGTAACTTTTGTATATGATTATTCTCGTCGTGTGTGGGTGTATACGATGAAGAATAAAGATGAAATGCTGAAAATCTTCCTTGATTGGAAGAAAATGATTGAGATTCAGACCGGCAGAAAAATCAAGCGGCTCAGATCTGATAATGGAGGTGAGTACACTTCAGACCCCTTCATGGAAGTATTCCGAAGAGAAGGAATTGTCAGACACTTCATAGTACGAGGTACACCGCAGCAGAATGGTGTGGCAGAACAGATAAATCATACTTTACTAGAAAAAGTGCGATGTATGTTACTGGATGCTGGATTCAGTAAAAAATTTTGGGTTAAAGCTGTGACATATGCCTGCCACCTCATCAACCGACTACCCACAGCTGCCAATAATAGGAAGACACCCATTGAAATGTGGAAAGGTACACATGCTACTGATTATGACTCTTTACACGTTTTCGGATGTCCTGCTGACTATCATGCTAAAGAGAGTAAGCTTGATCCTAGAGCCAAGAAAGAAAAATTCTTAGGCTTTAGTACTGATGTAAAAGGGTAGACTCTGGTGCATAGAGTCTAAAAAGGTAATCATTAGTAGAGATGTTACATTCAACAAATCTAAGATGCTTAAGTCACATAAGTATAAAGATTCCAATAAAGGAAGTCATGATGGCGAAACATCAGAATGTGAAGTTTATTACTTCAAAGGATTCGGGAGAGCATGGACAAGATAAGGTTGATAGTCCAATCAATGTACCTCCACGTCAACCCGAATCAATAGCAACCAACAGGTCGAGACGAGAGAAACCTGTATCGACACGTTTTGCAGACTATGTGACATATGCATTACCAGCTGAAGGGGGTGAGATCCCAATCACTTACAAAGAAGTCATACAGTCCAGTGAACAAGTTGAATGGACATAGGCGATGAATGAAGAGATGCAGTCTCTTCACCAGAACCAAACTTGGGAGCTTGTACCGCTTCCATAAGGAAAGAAGACAATTGACTGTAAGTGGATCTTTAATCAGAAAGATGATCAAGCTGCTAAAAATGGAGTACGATACAAAGCTAGGTTGATAGCCAAGGGCTACGCTCAGACAGAGGGAATTGACTACAGTGAAGTATTCTCTCTTGTTGTAAAGCATTCATCCATTCGAATATTGCTAGCTTTGGTTACACAATATGATCTTAAGTTAGCAAAGTTTAATGTGAAGACAGTTTTCTTACATGGTGATCTGGAGAAGGAGATCTATATGTCTCAACCAGAAGGTTTTAAAGAAACTGGAAAAGAAAATTGGGTCTGCAATCTAAAGAAGTCACTCTATGGCTTGAAGCAGTCACATCGGCAATGGTACAAGCGTTTCGACCGCTTTATGATGGATCTGAAATACACTCGTTGCCAATATGATCATTGTGTGTATTTCAGAAAACTTACAAATTGATCTTTCATTTATTTGCTTTTATATATAGATGATATGTTAATTGCATGTAAAAGCAAGAGGGAGATAAATAGTTTAAAAACTCAGTTGAGTCATGAGTTTAAAATGAAAGATCTGGGAGAAGCACGGAGAATATTGGGGATGGAGATCAGCAGAGATAGGGTGAAAGATACAGTTCACCTTACTCAGAAGCAGTATCTGAAGAGAATACTGCAATGCTTCAACATCGACTCAAAGACGAAGCCGGTGAGTACTCCAATGGCCTCATATTTCAAGCTCAATACATTGCAGTCTCAAATTACAGTTGAACCATATGGAACCTAGTGCTACTATGCCTTCATCTGAGTCTGAATCAATGCCCAATGTTATTCGTTTGGATAGCACTCTACCTCCAACTTTGGATAGCTCTCTCCCTACAACTAGTTCTCAAGTTCGCTCTCCTATATCAAGAAGACGGGGTAGATCTGAAGTATGGCAACACTTTACGAGAGTTGAAGATGTCGAGGATCCCAATGAGCCCAAAGCCAAATGCGATTATTGTGGTATGGTTTTCTTATGTCATCCTAAAAGACAAGGTACTTCATCCTTGAAGTACCATCATGAGAGATGTAAAGCCTTTAATACTAGTGGGGTTGGAAGGGATAACCCCCACTCAAAAATGACCGGGACTAGGAAGATGGGGGTGGATGGTACAACTAGCAGTCCTAGTGTTGGACTTGCCAAGTACAACGAACAAAAAATACGATTAGCGATAGCTAAAATGATAATTGTGGATGAGCTACCTTTTAGATTCGTAGAAAAACAAGGTTTTAAAGATTTTATGGCCGTAGTTGAGCCTAAATTTCCAATTCCCTCTCACATTACTATTATGCGAGATTGTATGGAGATGTACATGTTAGAAAAAGAAAAGTTGAAGAACATGTTCATGGCATCCGATTATAAGATTTGCATCACTACTGACATGTGGACATCAATTCAAAATCTAAATTATATGTGCATAACAGCCTATTTTATTGATGATGATTGGATCTTGCATAAGAGAATTATAGATTTTAACAAAGTTCCTGATCATAAAGGGATAACAATAGGAAAAGAGATTGAGTCATCTGTACTTGGATGGGGCATAAAGAAGATATTTACAATTACAGTTGATAATGCATATTCTAATACCACGGCTATTGATTATTTGAGGAAAATTGCTAAACTTAGGGACTGTATGGTATTAGACAATGACCTTATGCATATAAGATGTTGTGCACATATTTTGAATCTCATTGTCCATGATGGATTGAAAGAAATTGATAGATCAATTGTGAATATTCGAAATGCAGTTAAATATGTGAAGTCTTCCCCAACAAGACTTAATAAGTTCAAGTCATGTGCAGAGAAACAAAATATTTTGGGTGGTGGACTTCTTTGTCTTGATGTTCCAACTAGGTGAAACTCAACATATCTAATGTTGAGTAATGTTGAGTGCGGCTCTCAAATATTATGCGGCGTTTGAGGTGCTGCAAGATGAAGACAATGAGTTTGGCCCATATTTACGTGAGGTTGGACAAGGAATACCAACTTTATATGATTGGGAAACCATCAAGGTTTTTGTACAATTTTTGAGACTTTTTTATGATATGACTTTGCGGGTTTCAGGCTCAGTTTATGCAACTTCAAATTTGTTCATGATAAATGGTCAATTATGTGACATTAATACTCTTAAATATCTTGAGTAAAAGTGCTTTATGAGTTAAAATAAGAGTATTAATTAGATAATGTGAATTAATTTTCTTTAACATGCGAAATAATATATTACCTCTAATTAAACATAGATGCATGCATTTTGATGTGGGGCCGACTAATGCAGGAACTTGGCACTCGGGCAGCTCACATAAAGCAGCTCAAAACTCACGGCACATGCAGGACATGAAGCAGAGCACATGCAGCTCACGCACACATGCAGAAAACACATGCAGAAAATACTTGCAGAAACCAAGCACATGCAGAAAAAAAAGAATGAAGAAGCAGCAGCAGAAAATGAAGAAGTAGCTCACGGCACATGCAGAAAATGCAAGAATGAATTCGGACAGCAGCTTACTGCAGCATCACTCACACATGCAGAAAGTTAAGCACACACATGCAAGGCAGCAGCTCACACATCCCTCTTCGGACGTTGCAGTAGAATTTTTTTTCTGTTTTCTTTTCCTGTTTCTCTCTCGCAGCTTTAGTTTCTTGGTTTTTCTTCTTTGTTTTTTTGTTTTGGCTGAAAGTTGCAGAACTAAAGGGACGTTGCAGCAGCTCTTATTTTGCTGTTTTTCAAGTTTTTTTTTCCGTTTGTTTCAGAATTACTACGTAGGGCAGAGGCAGCTTCATGTTTTGTTTTATTTTGCTTGCTGTAGTTGTTCGGCTAGTGGGGAGGAGAGTTCCAAACCATAGACAGAAGTAGCAGTTTATTTTGCTTCAGTTTTTCTGTTTTATTTTGTTCGGTAGTTGCCTTCCTTCTTTGTTTTATTTTCAGTCTTAAGTTTATTTTTATTTTTTTTGTGGAAGACGTGTTCTACTTGTTTCAGTCTTAAGTTCTACTTATTTTATTTTCAGTTTTGGTTTCATTTTGGTAGAGGGAACTCGCTCGCTTTTATTTTCATTCTCGTTTTTTTGTTTACGATTACTTCGTTTAGCTTTTTTTTTCTCTCTTTCTTTCTTCCTTCGTCCAGTTTAACATTTAATTTACTTTACTTTCCATTTTCATTTTCATCTTGTTCTTGGAAAGTTTAGCTTTAGTTCTCTTTCGTTCGGCGTTATTCATTTTTTTATTTCTTTTTACAGATTTTATCATGACTCCTCTTAGATTTATTTTTGTTACTAAAAATTTCATGTGTAACTAATTTCTAAAGCTTGGGTTGTGGAATGAGATTTAATTTATTTTAGATTCTAGTTTGATGCAATATTTTGTTGTGTAATGTTGATTTCACTAAATTACTAGTTGGATTCAAAAGGAAAATAGATTGCGGCTCTTGCTCTTGTTTTGTTGTTGACGTAAGGCACAACAAAAGNGTTGTTGACGTAAGGCACAACAAAAGCTTGAATTTATCAAGGCTTCTTTCGATTGATTATAAATATAAATTTGGCTAGTAAATTAGAAAATTTCTTGAGAAAATATTGCAAAAACTTGAGTTAATTTTTATCTTCCGAATATCAATACCTTGACTGGATTGTTAATCGAGAAATTATCTAGAATCCGAAATAAAAAGAATCTCAAACCCAACCCAAGTGTTTGTTTTATTGTTTCTTGCAAGTTTAATTCATTTGCTACACACTTTCTCTAAGTCTCTTAGTTTTAGTAATTTTAGAAACATAGATCCACATCCATTTTCATCTTTCATAATCGATACATCTTTTACACAAAGAAAATCTCACAAACGCTTTGATAACCCATTGTCCCTGTGAATTCGATCTTGGGACTTACCCTTGTATTACTTTGACAGCTTCTACGCTTGGAAGACAACATTATAAGCTGAGTCAAGTTTTTGGCGCCGTTGCCGGGGACAACTGGTGTTTATCAGAGTATTTTTTTTTTTCTTTCTGAGAGGATGTTTATGGAGCTGTGAACCTCTTCACAGCCTGGGTGATATCTTTACCTCTCATTTTACTGGTTTACTGTTATCTTGTTTTGTGCTGAAGTTGCATGTCTGAACTTGAAGATTTTAAACTCATGTATAATCACATTCCAATCAAATGTGATAATACAAGTGCTATAAATCTTTCAAAGAACCCCATACAACATTCTAGAACTAAGCATATTGAAATAAGATATCATTTTTCTTCGAGATCATGTGCAGAAAGGCGATATAGTACTAGAGTTCACAAACACACACGATCAGTTAGCAGATATATTCACAAAACCTTTACCAGAAGATAGATTATGTATGATTAGAAGAGAAATAGGTATGATGCATATTATGAATATCTCTTAAAAGATAAATCAGAGTTTATAAAAATAGAGAGTTTTTTTTTTTTAAAATACTTTTACATAAACTTGAGGTTCTTAGCCTCATGTTTGAGACGCTCATTCTCTTCATACAATATCATGTCATCCCTATCCATGGGAACTGGCAAGCGGAGTGAAGAATCCAATAGAGATTTCAACTTTTTATTCTTCTGCCGAAAGATTTCTTCTCTTGTGTGAGACTTTTGAACAATTCGTTGAAGTACAACAATTTGTTCTTTAAGCTTTTCAACCTCATGGTTTTTGGCTTGTACCCGCTGGGAAAAATCAACAATAGAGAATGAGTAGCGAGTCCCGAGACTCACCAAGTCGTAGACAGCATCGGAGTCTGACTTATTAGCCATACTATTATTTTCTTGCTGCAACATGGCACCAATGGCAGCTGCAGAAAGGACAGGAGGTTGAGGTGCTGAATACCTCATGGATGCATCTAGAGAAGTGTTAAAAAAATGAGCCATGGAGAGAAGAATTGAAAACTTAAAGCGAGAATGTTAAAGGAATGCAGATGAGTTATAGAGATAAGAAGAAAACTTGATGCGGATTGGATGAACTTTAAGACTGATTTTATAGAGATAGTATAAAGAACAAGAAGAGTTATCATCCAAGTCAAAGCGCAATGTGATTTTTTCCCGATCAGTGAAAATGACTTTTTTTAGAAACTCGGAGCCTTCAATCTCGTTTGTCAACAACATCAGGCGATTTGTTTTTATCTTCAATCGCACTAAATTCATAGAGTTAGGCCTCGAGGCTTTGCAGGACTTGTCGGGTCACGGACGGCTCTCTTTTTCAACTATCTACAGTGTATTTTAGCGCACCATTTTCTTCAGTCTATTTACTTGCTGCCGATCCTTTTTAATGATGCCAAAAGGGGGAGAAGTTTTAGATTAGAATATTAACATTGTTTAAATTGCTAAACTTGTTATATATGGAGTGTCAACTGATGATTTAAGAGAAACAGATGATGCACTCGATGATGAGGTCGATGATTCAGTCCTAGCAAGTCTATGTGTGCTATCTCTAGCCCAACCAGACATGCAACTTCAGCACAAAACAAGTAACAGTAAACCAGTAAAATGAGAGGTAAAGATATCACCCAGGCTGTGAAGAGGTTCACAGCTCCATAAACATCCTCTCAGAAAGAAAAAAAAAATACTCTGATAAACACCAGTTGTCCCCGGCAACGGCGCCAAAAACTTGACTCAGCTTATAATGTTGTCTTCCAAGCGTAGAAGCTGTCAAAGTAATACAAGGGTAAGTCCCAAGATCGAATTCACAGGGACAATGGGTTATCAAAGCGTTTGTGAGATTTTCTTTGTGTAAAAGATGTATCGATTATGAAAGATGAAAATGGATGTGGATCTATGTTTCTAAAATTACTAAAACTAAGAGACTTAGAGAAAGTGTGTAGCAAATGAATTAAACTTGCAAGAAACAATAAAACAAACACTTGGGTTGGGTTTGAGATTCTTTTTATTTCGGATTCTAGATAATTTCTCGATTAACAATCCAGTCAAGGTATTGATATTCGGAAGATAAAAATTAAGCTCAAGTTTTTGCAATATTTTCTCAAGAAATTTTCTAATTTACTAGCCAAATTTATATTTATAATCAATCGAAAGAAGCCTTGATAAATTCAAGCTTTTGTTGTGCCTTACGTCAACAACAAAACAAGAGCAAGAGCCGCAATCTATTTTCCTTTTGAATCCGACTAGTAATTTAGTGAAATCAACATTACACAACAAAATATTGCATCAAACTAGAATCTAAAATAAATTAAATCTCATTCCACAACCCAAGCTTTAGAAATTAGTTACACATGATATTTTTAGTAACAAAAATAAATCTAAGAGGAGTCATGATAAAATCTGTAAAAAGAAAAAAATGAATAACGCCGAACGAAAGAGAACTAAAGCTAAACTTTCCAAGAACAAGATGAAAATGAAAATGGAAAGTAAAGTAAATTAAATGTTAAACTGGACGAAGGAAGAAAGAAAGAGAAAAAAAAAAAGCTAAACGAAGTAATCGTAAACAAAAAAACGAGAATGAAAATAAAAGCGAGCGAGTTCCCTCTACCAAAATGAAACCAAAACTGAAAATAAAATAAGTAGAACTTAAGACGAAACAAGTAGAACACGTCTTCCACAAAAAAAAAAATAAACTTAAGACTGAAAATAAAACAAAGAAGGAAGGCAACTACCGAACAAAATAAAACAGAAAAACTGAAGCAAAATAAACTGCTACTTCCGTCTATGGTTTGGAACTCTCCTCCCCACTAGCCGAACAACTACAGCAAGCAAAATAAAACAAAACATGAAGCTGCCTCTGCCCTACGTAGTAATTCTGAAACAAACGGAAAAAAAACTGAAAAACAGCAAAATAAGAGCTGCTGCAACGTCCCTTTAGTTCTGCAACTTTCAGCCAAAACAAAAAAACAAAGAAGAAAAACCAAGAAACTAAAGCTGCGAGAGAGAAACAGGAAAAGAAAACAGAAAAAAAATTCTACTGCAACGTCCGAAGAGGGATGTGTGAGCTGCTGCCTTGCATGTGTGTGCTTAACTTTCTGCATGTGTGAGTGATGCTGCAGTAAGCTGCTGTCCGAATTCATTCTTGCATTTTCTGCCTGTGCCGTGAGCTACTTCTTCATTTTCTGCTGCTGCTTCTTCATTCTTTTTTTTCTGCATTGCTTGGTTTCTGCAAGTGTTTTCTGCATGTGTTTTCTGCATGTGTGCGTGAGCTGCATGTGCTCTGCTTCATGTCCTGCATGTGCCGTGAGTTTTGAGCTGCTTTATGTGAGCTGCCCGAGTGCCAAGTTCCTGCATTAGTCGGCCCCACATCAAAATGCATGCATCTATGTTTAATTAGGGTAATATATTATTTCGCATGTCAAAGAAAATTAATTCACATTATCTAATTAATACTCTTATTTTAACTCATAAAGCACTTTTACTCAAGATATTTAAGAGTATTAATGTCACATAATTGACCATTTATCATGAACAAATTTGAAGTTGCATAAACTGAGCCTGAAACCCGCAAAGTCATATCATAAAAAAGTCTAAAAATTGTACAAAAACCTTGATGGTTTCCCAATCATATAAAGTTGGTATTCCTTGTCCAACCTCACGTAAATATGGGCCAAACTCATTATCTTCATCTTGCAGCACCTCAAACGCCGCATAATATTTGAGAGCCGCACTCAACATTAGATATGTTGAGTTTCACCTAGTTGGAACATCAAGACAAAGAAGCCCACCACCCAAAATATTTTGTTTCTCTGCACATGACTTGAACTTATTAAGTCTTGTGGGGAAGACTTCACATATTTAACTGCATTTCGAATCTTCACAATTGATCTATCAATTTCTTTAATCCATCTGGACAATGAGATTCAAAATATGTGCACAACATCTTATATGCATAAGGTCATTGTCTAATACCATACAGTCCCTAAGTTTAGCAATTTTCCTCAAATAATCAATAGCCGTGGTATTAGAATATGCATTATCGACTGTAATTGTAAATATCTTCTTTATGCCCCATCCAAGTACAGATGACTCAATCTCTTTTCCTATTGTTATCCCTTTGTGATCAGGAACTTTGTTAAAATCTATAATTCTCTTATGCAAGATCCAATCATCATCAATAAAATAGGCTGTTATGCACATATAATTTAGATTTTGAATTGATGTCCACATGTCAGTAGTGATGCAAATCTTATAATCGGATGCCATGAACATGTTCTTCAACTTTTCTTTTTCTAACATGTACATCTTCATACAATCTCGCATAACAGTAATGCGAGAGGGAATTGGAAATCTAGGCTCAACTACGGCCATAAAGTCTTTAAAACCTTGTTTTTCTACAAATCTAAACGGTAGCTCATCCACAATTATCATTTTAGCTACCGCTGACCGTATTTTCTGTTCGTTGTACTTGGCAAGTCCAACACTAGGACTGCTAGTTGTACCATCCACCCCCATCTTCCTAGTCCCGGTCATTTTTGATTGGGGGTTATCCCTTCCAACCCCACTAGTATTAAAGGCTTTACATCTCTCATGATGGTACTTCAAGGATGAAGTACCTTGTCTTTTAGGATGACATAAGAAAACCATACCACAATAATCGCATTTGGCTTTGGGCTCATTGGGATCCTCGACATCTTCAACTCTCGTAAAGTGTTGCCATACTTCAGATCTACCCCGTCTTCTTGATATAGGAGAGCGAACTTGAGAACTAGTTGTAGGGAGAGAGCTATCCAAAGTTGGAGGTAGAGTGCTATCCAAACGAATAACATTGGGCATTGATTCAGACTCAGATGAAGGCATAGTAGCACTAGGTTCCATATGGTTCAACTGTAATTTGAGACTGCAATGTATTGAGCTTGAAATATGAGGCCATTGGAGTACTCACCGGCTTCGTCTTTGAGTCGATGTTGAAGCATTGCAGTATTCTCTTCAGATACTGCTTCTGAGTAAGGTGAACTGTATCTTTCACCCTATCTCTGCTGATCTCCATCCCCAATATTCTCCTGCTTCTCCCAGATCTTTCATTTTAAACTCATGACTCAACTGAGTTTTTAAACTATTTATCTCCTCTTGCTTTTACATGCAATTAACATATCATCTATATATAAAAGCAAATAAATGAAAGATCAATTTGTAAGTTTTCTGAAATACACACAATGATCATATTGGCAACGAGTGTATTTCAGATCCATCATAAAGCGGTCGAAACGCTTGTACCATTGCCGATGTGACTGCTTCAAGCCATAGAGTGACTTCTTTAGATTGCAGACCCNATAGTAACATGGCTGAAGAAGAAGGACGCAATGATGGGGAAATGGCAAATCCCAACAGGACACTTAGAGAATATTTGCATCCTATTAGGACCACCACTCCATCATGCATCATTACACCTTTGAATGCTCATACTTTCAATTTTAAACCTGGAATGATACCATTATTACCTCATTTTCTTGGGATGGATTCTGAAAATCCCTACTTGCACCTCAAGGAGTTTGAGGAAGTATGCTCCACATTTTTGGATCGAAATTGTACTGAGGAAATTGTTAGATTAAAGTTGTTTCCTTTTTCTCTTAAGGACAAAGCAAAAACATGGTTGAATGCATTGAGGCCAAGATCCATTGGAACATGGCAAGAAATGCAAGCCGAACTTGTTGATTGGTTAAGGACGATGATTGAGCGGATGTATAAGCAATATTCAAAATCCAATATTAGTTCAAGTAGGGGCCAATCAAGTGTTGGTGAAACCCAAAGCAACACTTCTTATAATGATGAGGATGATATATTCAATATGTTTCAGCAATATCAAGCATCAAAAGGTGTGGTAGAGTCTAAATCAGAATTGGATAAGTATTTCATGGAAAGTGTTGAAGGATCAACACTCAACTTTGATATTCTAATATGGTGGAAGGTGAACTCAATCAGATATCCGATTCTTGCCAATATAGCTCGAGATGTGTTAGCTATTCCGATATCTACTATTACTTCTGAGTCGGCATTTAGTATTGGAGGTCGGGTCTTAGATTCATTTCGTAGCTCATTGGCCCCAACAATAGTTGAAGCTCTTATTTGCACACAAAACTGGTTGATGGCTCCCGGCATTAATTATGACTCCCAAGATGTAATGGAAGATGATGAAAGCTACAAGTTAGAAACCGGTAAGATTCATATTTGAATAATATTTTCTTATAGTCATTTCAATTAATTATATGTTTAACATTATTTTTTATTTCTTGTAGAGATAACTTTGAAGAATATTTTAAATGAGGTTGATTGAAGATTCTTTGAAGAATACACAATTCTTTGGGAGCAGGACCTATGGATACACAAGCAGCTTGTGTATTTTAAAAATTATTGGTTTGTTAAATGAACAGTATACATAAACATTATTACTTACTAGTTTATTTTTGGTATTTGTTTTTCAAAATGTTGGTTTAGAAAGCATTGGCAGGGACGTTATTGTAGGAATGATACTGATATGGCTACTTCTAGTTATCATTTCTTCATCATTAACTCTATCAACTCTGAGAAGGAAAAAAAAAAGGTTTCTTCCTTTCATTTTCACCCTTTTGAATGTTTTCATGGGCAAATTCATTTTGGTAGTCATCTCTTATTTTTCTGGTCAAAATAATCAAATAAAGAAAGGCTTCAGGTTTAAGATTTAGCTTGGATTTGTCCATGAATTACAATAACAGATTAGGGTCGTTCAAATGATTATCTAGAATAGTGCCAATTTGAACTTTCTGAGCAATATGGTTCATTTGCAGTTAAATGGTCCAGTCAACTAATCACTGCTCATTTAAGATATGGGGAAGGAAGTCCAATGAAACATTTCTTAATAAATTCCCGAGGTTTCTGTCTAACAAAATAAATTGACTACAATCGTGTGTACATAAACAAACCATAAGCAATTGAATTGGGTTGCCGAAACCTCACAGAAATGAAATCCAAGAATCTAGACTTCCAGCAACTCAAAAACATTCCTTTTAAATTGTTTTTAAAAAAAATCAGAACTTAATTCTGAATTTGCTATCGGGTCGGTATCGGGTATCGGTTAAACGGAATGCCTCGTTATCGGGTCGGGTCGGAATGTCTTGTTATCGGGTCGGGTCGGGTCGGTGAATAGTACTAGATATGTTGACGAAAGTCTTCCCAAGGATCAAGTTCCAACACTGTTTTGATTTGATCAATATTGTACACTGGTAAGCACCCTCGGGTGCATTGGAGCGCATTCGATAGCAGAAATCTCTCATGTCAAAGAATGAGATGCATTCATCTAAAAAACGAATCAGTTAGTAAGCAGCCTAGTATGACATACTTGGGTGGAGATGGTGATTGTTGAAATCCCCCCAAGTATGCATACCCACATGTGTAGCCATCGAAAGTCCTTTGTTGTATTAGGACACCCAAGTCTCCGGCCATAAATTGCTGCACCGAATTTCCTTGGTCAGCAATTGTAGGTGCTTGTCATCTGAAGCTTATCCTATAAAAGGAGAGCTCATTTATGTAAAACGGTGTGGGCAAAAATCAAAGAAAGAGAGGACGTGAGAGAGAAATTATTGAGTGTTTGTAATCTCATACAAACTCAGTAAATTTTGACACCAATGGACATAGGCAAGTTACTGAACTACTTAAATATAATCTTGTGTGATTTTGGACAAGCTAAAGGCGCAACAAGGCATTCTCAAATTGAAGACATTCTTAGAAGAGGTTGTTGCTCCAGTGATCCCAAGAATCACTTACTACAAACTGTCACATGCGTGAAGGGCCAAATGGGAATAGAGAACTAGGCCTGACGTGGGCTAGGACACTGGAGGCTTAGTAAGGAACGGCACAATAGATGGCATAGAGTGGCACTTGTGGACCCTGGGCCCTTTTATCTTTTTATTTTTTTATTTTTTTTTATTTTTTATCTTTCTGTACATATGTATGGCCTTATTGAGCCCATTAGGATCTTTAGCAATTATTATTACTATTTTACTCTTTTCTGTTATGTGATATTGTAATCCTATTGGATGGGACTCTGGGAATGCCACGGGTGTGTATTCCTTAGGTACTAATATCCTCAGTGCATGCAAGGAATCATCAAAACAGTTATTTAAATTCAATTTCCTTATTTTCTCTCTCACTTTCTCTCTAATTTTCTGGAGGATTCTCATCCTCAAAATGAGTAAATTAAATTGATCTGGTCTCTTTTCAACAAGTGTTGCACAAACCCAAGTTAGGAGTAACAGGTAGCTCAGCAATCAACTAGTTCTAAGAAATCATTACTGACAATCCTTATTATGTTGTTCTTAAAATTTCTCCTGATGAATCCATTTCTTCTTTTAACTCCAATCTTTAAAAAAAAAAAAGTAATTGCAAAACCTAGCTTATTGATAAGGTACCATTACATGTCTGAGTCGTACGAACTCACCACATGAATACAAACTGAGACAATGAAGAAGGGGAAGCAACTGATTTATCAAAATGACTTCCTTCAATCTCTCCATAATCCTTGCATTGCTTTCCATGCTCGGCTTCCTTGGCCTGACTTGTACTCACGCAGCCCAGTTCCACTCTTGCCACTTCTGTAAAAAAAAAAAAAAGGCTACCTTCTCCAAAAATAGCCTATACAACTCCAGTCCCAACTCCCTCATCTCTTATCTCTCCAGGCTCTCCTCCAAGGTCATCCACAACATCGAATTCTACAACACCACCTCCGGTCAGAACACCTCCAACCCCGTCTACGGCCTCTTCCTTTGATGCGGCGATGTCACTTCCCAAATGTGCCGAGCATGCGTGGTTGCCATGACCAAAGTGCTCGTCGCTAAATGTTCAAGGGAAAAGGTTGATGTTATTTGGTACGACGAGTGCATGATTCGCTACGCCAACAAGTCTTTCTTTTCCACCATGGCCGTAAGTCCCTAGAATTTCTCTATTGAACACTTAGAACATCACCGAGAAGGACCGGTTTAATAGGCTGCTAAACATGACGATGATTGACGTAGCAAGTTGGGCCACGAACTTCCCGACCGGTGCTAAGAAGTATAGGATAGAGGAAGTAAAATTTTTCGAGTTTCAAAATCTGTACAACCTTGTACAGTGTACGTCGAACCTGTCTGGTACCGATTGCAAGAAGTGTCTTGAGGCAGCTATTGGTCGTCCTCCTATATGCTGTGATGGAAAGCAAGGGGGAAGAGTTATTTTTCCCAGTTGTAATATCTGTAGGTTTCGTGATTGGACTTAACACTGCTTTCTTCTTTTGTACTTTCTACTTAATATTTTGATTCAATATACCTCAGTCCTAAACACTTTGATTCAAAAGTCTATCTGCCCCAGAAAAGAAGAATAAAAATCAAATATGTATCTGTATTCTATACTCATCCAATTAAAGTTGTTCTTTGACCTCCACTTGTGAGAATGATGAAGAGAATAGTAAATTATCTCTATCATATAGCTGAATCACTAATGGTATAAAATTTGCATCCTCATGTCTGCACAAATTGCTGTATAATCTCTTCCTTTTTTGGGATACATAGCTGCAAATGAAATTGCAAAGGAAATCGAAACATCATACTGCTTGTAATTTGATTTTGGAACAATTGAAGCTGCCACCAACAAGTTCTCAAATGACAACAAGTTAGGTTCTGGTGGATTTGGGGAGGTTTACAAGGTACTAAATTAATCAATATTCATTTATTGGCTTTCTTCATTTTTTATTTTTCCAACTTTCTAATAGTTCTCAAAAGAACCAAAGCTATCAAATTTATTGCATTTCAATACGAACACATTCAGAATTTTAAAAACCTTTTGAAGTCGGGATTTTATAAATTCTACATTGAAAATCATTCTACAGCTGGTTGAAGTACCAATATTGGCAGACAATGCTTCCTAGGGGTGCTACCCCTACCCCGCCCCTGCATGGGCTGGGGTGGGGGGAGGGTTTTCATCACCATGCTCCGTCCCGAGCCAAAATTGTGATAACCTCATAGAAAAGCCTAAGAAAATCTATGAAAGTAGATACAACATCCCAGTTCTCAGTCATAGGCTATCCCAATCCCCCGTGATCATTAAAATATTTTACATATTGGACGTCTTCATCACCCAATAATGCAAATGCCAACTTACGCTCTTGGGCCGCCTCCAACATAAAAAATGTTGAATTCCATCGTGTAGTCAAATCAATACAAAGCCCCTTATTTGATGTTAGGCCTCCAGACCTCGCAGCAACCTTGAATTTCTCCAATCTCATAGGAGAAGATCTCACCCATCTCACAGTAGTCCTGACCCGACCTGAGCAATCTGTGTCGCACACCTCACATGCATATAATTACCACCTAAGATTGTCTTATTTGCCTCTCTAAGAAAGACCTTAAGATATCTCAATGCAATATCGTTAGACAAGGCATTATCAACTGTACATGCACAACGCGTATCAACCTCTACTCCTTTATAGCTGCATCCAAGACCCTCTCAATCATCTTACTCTTGTGATTAGTAATTTGACAAAATTTAAGAATTTTCTTATGCAATGTCCAATCATAATCAACAAAATGACAAGTCAAAGACATATAATTAAAATTTTGGACTAATGTTCAACTATCAATGGCGAGGCAAATAAATTGACCCGCCAAAAAAACCTCTAAACTTCTCTTTTTCAAATCAGTAATAATTTTTTACATAATTTTCCACCGTGTGGCAAGAATGAAGTTTAAACCTTGGTTCCAAGTAGTGAGAATATGCTTGGAACCCTTTCCCATCCACAATTTGAAAAGGTAGCTCATTCATGATAACCATACGAGCTAGGTGTATCCTACACTCCTCAGTATCATATTTCGTGTACCCCTTCAATGTTGCACCCCCACTACTCCCATTCGCCATTTTTTTAAGTCTAATTTCTAGCCTAGATTGGCTTTTCTTTTGCAATGATCTTAGAATTAAACTTTTTTAACATTGTTCTTCTAAGTGTACCTTTAATTGTGAGGTGCTATGTTTCTTATAGTGGCATCCATAAATTTTACCACAATAGTTACATTTGGCTTAGGGGTTATTGGGGTCACTACCCTCTAGTTTGGTGAAGTGAGACCAAACTATGGAAGTGGATTTCTAATATAGGTTTTATACAAGTTTTAAAACAAGTTATATTTTATAAAACAGGTTTTAATAAGTATATGACTAAAACAGGTTATAAGCCAACAACAAACTACCTAACAACAAACTACTAAATAATTTCTTTACGGTCAAATTTTCAATCTTCACAATATTCTTCACAATTACATATAGTATATATATGTATCATATACAGATATATGTATTATATACAATCTAGGCCAGGAAAATTAAATAATAAATATATATTTGTAGGGCAGGAAAATCTAGGCCAAATATAGCAACATTTGTCATTTTATACAAATTTTATACAAGCTGTGGTGTGCAAATTAAATAATAAATATATCAAGATAATTAAAAAAATCAACATTTTATACAAGTTTTATACATTTATAACTATAAGTAATTATTCTCTTCAATGTCTTCATCAAATTAGTAAATTCGAAACCCTAATAAATCACAATCACAATCCAAATATTCAATCAAAATCGAATTCATCACACACATTCACAATCAATAATCCACAACACAATTCACAATCACATCCTCCATCTCCTTTAATCTCATCCTCCATTTAATTCAATAAAAATATAAAATTACGAAATGAAAAAAAAAAAGAGATGAGAATTGAGATATTCGGATTTCAGAGTCTCAGACTTACCTTTGGAGACTACTACGAGCATAGATGGTGAGGAGGTTAATTGAGGTAGCGACTAGACGAGGTCACGAGGCATCGAGGGCTATGATGGCAGCAGCTGAAGGCTTTGGAAATGGGGGAGAATGATGGGCACCATGGTGGACCGAATCTGAAAGATCCATTACAAGTTACAGATGAGCCAATCATAAGGTCAAGAGCTAAGAAGATTAAGAAAGTAATATAAGGATTGGTGCAATCCACTTGGGCCGAGTTTACAAATTTATCGAGCAAAACCCCAACATTCAAGATGGGATTGGAAGAAGAAGAACCAGTTTTAATCCATGTGATACAAGTTACAATGAGGGGCGGCATAGTTTAGTGGTTTTGTGTAAACTTCTTATTTCATTAAGTATAGGCGTGTGAGCCTATTTTATGTTTCTATGGTTGTAGGCGTTTTGGCCTATTTAATTCATCAAGTGGATTTCTTTATTAGCTATAGGCGTGTAGCTTAGGATGTTTTGGGCTTGAAGATGTTCAGCCCATGTCTTTTAATTGCTTTAGGCGTTATTTGGCCCTAGGGGGAGGGGTTTAAAAACACTTGTAGCCGCATTTTGAGGGTTGTTTAATGTGAATGAAGCTTCCTTCATAGAGAATTTTCATTTTTCTCTACTTATTCTTGATTGAACTAAGAACTTATCAAAGACAAACCCTTTGTAGCGTTCTCACCGAATCTAGGTTCTTGAAACAAAATTTTAACGGGTCTATATCATCTTGACTTTCTGGGACAAGTTTTCAATTTGATTGTGGGTTCAAAGGATTTTGTTCCCACGAGTTCACATCACTTTAGATCGAGGGGGGGTTTAAGTCAGTAAGTGTCCTTTTGGGTTTACTAACTTAATTAAAAAACAAAACCCCTGGTGCCAAAATCAAAATGATGCAAGTAGAACCGTGAGGACATAGTAAGCTCTAAGTTGCTTCTTTCTGTTTGGAACATCAAAATGGATTTGTTAACGTCATTTTATATACACCTTTAGGCTGGGCCCTCAGTAGCTCGGGTCTTTGGTCTTGGGTCTGCGAACACAAAGAGAGTATCGAGAGATGGTGGTTGTGGTAGTGGTAGGGGAGTCTCTGATGCCAAAGTCAGTATCGTCTTTTGAAGTATATGAGAGAGTATAGAGAATTTCGAGAATCTAGAGAGTCTTCTAGTACTTGGGAGTTATATTTTATACCTAGTCTCAATGATCAGCCAACTATGCCCTGTAGCTGGGGGGATGTCCTCTCACAGTCCCTTCCACCATGTCCATTTAATGTGTCGTGGCCTTCTAGGGGATGCATTTAATGTATAATCCTCTATTTCGTCCTAGGGTTCAGTCCCATCGATTTCCCACGCTTCTTGAGTAGTAGACCGGCCCCTGTTTCGAGGCATCGAATCCTATTAACCAAGTCGGAAGCCCTTTAGTCGAGTTGGCAGATAGCTTGGCTGATATGGGCCCCTATGTATTGGGCTCGGCCTCTGGGCCTTTGGTTCGGGGGAAAAATTCCCTAACAGTTATCTCGTTAATTCTCATTGGGTCAGACAGATGAGAATTTCTTCTTCTTCCCTTTCCTTTTATTGTTGTTGCCGCCTTAAAGGGTCCAGGAGCATGCCATGGGCACCCCACCAGCCCTCAGTTTTAGCTCTTGCACATAGCACTCTTGCGCAGGACTTGTTCTCCTCGAATTTTGCCTACCCTTTGAGCAATCAGGAACTTCATCTTCATATGAAAGGTGGAGGTAATTGCCTTAAAGTTGTTGAGGTTCGGTTGGCCAATGATGGCGTTGTAAAAGGAATGGGCCTTCACGACTAGGAAGTCAACCATGACGGGAGCCGTGCAGGGAGTGCTACACGCCAGAACAGATAGAGTCATCGTCCTAACTAGCTGAACCATCTCCCCAGAGAAGCCCTTGAGTGGCATTGGTGCCAGTTGGAGTCGGGCAGCATCTATTACCATGCGGGTAAAGGCTTTCCAGAATAGGATATCCGTTGAGTTGCCATTGCCGATGAGGATCCTCCTTGTGGTAAAGTTGGCAACTAGCATGGTCACCACTAAAGTGTTGTCATGTGGGTAGAGGACTCATTCCTCGTTGCCTTCTTTGAAGGAGATTACAGGGGCAGGCTCGCCCCTTGTGTACTTGGTTGGGCGGTATTAGGCCGAATACACCTCTCAGTATCGGGCCTCCCTTGCCTGCGTTTTCCTCCCAGACGAGGTTGCGCCATTACTAGCAAACCCCCCTGTTATCGTTTTGATTTCCCCTAGCAGGGATCTTTCTCTGTACGGCAACTAGGGGGACCTGGCATAGGTCTTCTTCACTCGATTTCCCTTCATCGTGGGCTCTCTACTCTCCTTTTCCTCTTGCCCCTATCGGAGCTTCTTTCCTAAGACCACCTCCCCCACCCTTGCTCTGCCCATCAGGTAGGGGGATATCTCAATGCTCCCTGATCTATCTAGTCCCTTCCTTTCCAAGTGGAGTGGCAGTCTTCCATGTTATGGGTGGTCAACTGGTGGTAGGTGCAGTAGCGGCACACTAGCTGGTCATCCTCCTGGGCGGGCTGGCCCTCATCTTTTTGGATAACGAGCGTTGATCCGTCTAGCCTAAATCTCATACTCTTCGGGGAAGGTTCCTCCCTCCTTCCATCACACAACCTCCTTTTTGCCTTCTCGTGAGTAGGGTCCCTGACAGGTGCCATCACTTTCTTGTTGGCCGGCTCTAACTCTTTCTTCCTTGGTTTGATCAACGAGCGGAATGTGTCCTAAGCATTGATGAAATTATCTATCTAGTCCATGAACTCTCCCAATGTAGCAGGGCTTTTTCTGGCCAGCTCCGCCATGAACTGGGACCTGGGCCATACCCCCTAGAAGCACTGCTAGGATGATCTTCTTATCCTGGTCGTCTGTCGTCATACGCTCTTTGTTGAACCTGGTTAGGTATGCTTTTAGGCTCTCATCCTCCCCTTGTTTGACAGTGAGGAGGAAAACAGCGGGGGGCCTTCTCCTCCTGCTTGCCATAAACTGTGTAAGGAATAGGTGGACCAGTTTTGCAAAACTATCTAAAGAGTCAAGCACCAAGGAACCAAACCACACTCTCGTTGGTCCCTTCAGAGTCAACGGGAAGGCTTTGGAAGCCACTTCCTAGGGAAAATCACACAAGGTCATGTGCGCCTTGAGAGTTTCGAAATGCTCGACTAGGTCCCAAGTCCCATCATACATTTCCATAGGGGGACCCAAAATTTCGGTGGCAGGGGCACTGCCATCACTTCTACGCTGTATGGCAGGCCTAAGCTAACGAGTAGTTGGTCTACGACGTTGAGGTGCCAATTTTCCTCGTCATCTCATCATACTTTCCCCTAAGGTTACATAGTTTTTTCTACATGTTCTTCCTTTCCTTATATGGGTCACCATCCTCCCCAGCGTTTCTGGACCCATGATGCTCGATGTTGCTGGGTTCCTCATCATGCCCTTGTTCTTGGGCACTATCCTTGAGGGCCTGGTTTTCCTCTCAGAGGGCACCCACCTCATTGGTCACTTTCTCCACTAGTTTTTCCATCACTACTAATCTCACCACCATGTTCATTGATGTTGCTTCCTCTTGATCCCGAGCTATCTTAGAACGGGTTCTTGTAAGCATATGAAGGACACGTAAAAATTTTCATAGTCCCACAGACGGCACCATTGTTAACGTCGTATTTCGTATGCCTTTGGGCCGGACCCTAAGCAGCTCGAATCTTCGGTCTTGGACCTATGCATACAAAAGGAGCACCGAGAGATGGTGGCCGTGGTGGTGGCCAGGAGAGTCACCGATACCAAAGTTAGTATCATCTTTTGAAGTATATGAGAGAGTAGAGAGAGTTTCGAGAATCTAGAGAGTCTTATGATACCTAGAAGTTATATTTTATACTTGGCCTCGATGATCAAGCGACAATGCCCTGTGGCTGGGGGGATGTCCTTCCTCAATCCCTTCCCTTCTGCCAGACCCATTTAATGCGGTGTGACCCTCTAAGGATGCATTTAATACAGCGTGATCCTCTATTTTGTCATAGTCTCATTGAGATTGCATACTCCTCCTTGCTTTGCGATGGGGTGAATTTCCCTCACTTAGTGGATAGTAGACTGACCCCTGCTTCGAGACCCCGAATCCTGTTAATCAGGTGGAGAGCCCTTTAGTTGGGTTGGCAGATGGCTTGGTCGATATGGGCCCCTAGATATTGGGCTTAGGGGAAAAAAATTCCCTAATAGGATTCATCCAACTGCAAGAAATAATTAAAGATAAATAAATAGACAGTTAATGGTCATTCTAAAATTTTGATCTCAAGAAACATATGCCATAGCCTTCCTATGTCTTTTAGTAACACCGCTATGTTTCTGGTGCTATTTTGTAATAGTTATATGACTCCAAAGTATGCAATGCATAGGGAATTCTTTGCGAAATCTTATGTATGTAGCTTTGGTGTCATAGTCCTAGAGATAATTAGTGGGAAGAAGAACAATAGTTTTGAATCAGAGCATGTTGATGACCTCTTTAGCTATGTGACTACAAACCAGATATTTGTTTTTTTTTTTTCTTTTTCTTTTATCATACCCTCCAAGTGCAAGGAGATATTCTGACCAATAATACTTGATACAACATCAAGGCTTGGATACATTGGAGAGACGAAAGCGGCCTGAAATTGTTGGATCCAACAATGGAAGACTCTTATTTGAAAGAGGAAGTCATTAGATGCATCCATATCGCCTTATTATGGGTTTAGAAAGATCCAGCTGATCGTCCCACCATGGCATCAGTCATTCTCATGCTTAATAGCTACTCTGTCACTCTTCCATGACCTAAGCAGCCTGAATTTTTCCCAGGCAGTAGAACTGACGCGAACATACCTACAATGGGGATGGAGTCTGCTCAATCTATTGGCATGACAATGCCATGGTCTGTTGATAACGCGCCCATTACCGAACCACAGCCTCGATAGTTGTGAGGAAACAAGGCATGTGCAAATATCGTGGAAAAGTGTCAGCCTGAGTGCAGATGTATATAGTTTAGAAAACTCAAGTAGCCTTCTGATGGTATTTACCCGTCTCTTAAGAAAAACAAGTCTAGCTAGAAGACATCTGTCTTGGAACCGTACTGTTGTGAACAAGAGTAATAATGGATGAATTAATTCCCCCCATCCCCCATCTCAAAAAATGGATACTGCTGTGATTTTGTAAGTCTGGCATGTCACGGCACTCTATTTAAATGTTAAGTTCAATAGATATAAAAGTTAAAAATTTAATAAAATATTATTATTATTTTAAAATGTAAAAAATTAAATTATTTATTATATTTTATATTAAAATTTTAAAAAATTATAATAATTAGATAAAATGAATTGAAATGACTAAGAACCAAACTTGTCTGGATAAGAGAGAGAAACAAGGTATGAAATTATCACTATTTAAAGAAATATAAGTAATATCTACCAAATATCAACTTTGAGCGTGAGTTTCATTGCACACAATTTACATATTTTGAATAATAATATTTTATTATATTTGATTTGTAAGTTTTAAATTTTAATTTTTTTAAAATTAAATTATAACGTGTAAATATTATGCTAAAAGTGTTATCACAACTGTTTATAAATAGCAAAAATCTATATTATATAATATTTATGAGGGTTTTTTTTTAAATATAATTTTTTCTTGTATTTGACATAAAAGTTAACCATAATTATTATTCTTTTAAAATTATTAGATTAGTTACGTAAAATCATTATTATTCTTTTATACTTGATAATTTGGTTACGAGAGTTTTGAAACTATTATTTATTATTTTATTATTATTATTTATAAAATATTTAACATCATCTCACCGTTCAAACCTAACTCATTTTATAACAAACTTCCTAACTCCCTTCCATCCTTCCATCAACGATATCTTATCTCGTATCCCACGATATCTTATTTTTATTTTTTGATTCCACATGATCTCCTTCGCTACGAAGAGACAGAGACATAAAGGTTGTCTTGTCCTGCACCTCCTGGTTGATTACACAATTAGTACTGCAAATTTTTAACAACTTCAAAGTGGAAGAGACTCTTTCATCAAGATGCTTCCCTTCAATCTTTTCTTTCTTTCCGTCGTGTTACTTCTCATGCTTGGCTCCCTCAGCCTGACCACACATGCCGCCGATCCAGTTTCTCTCTACCACTTCTGTCAAAACACTACCTTCTCCCAAAATAGCCTCTACAATTCCAGTCTCAACTCCCTCCTCTCTTCCCTCTCCTCCAACGTCACCCGCAACATCGAATTCTACAACACCACCTCCGGTCAGAACACCTCTGACACCCTCTACGGCCTCTTCCTCTGCCGAGGCGATGTCAATTCCCAAATGTGCCGGGCATGCGTGGCTGCCGCGACCAAAGAGCTCGCCACTAAGTGTTCAAAGGAAAAGGCTGCGTTTATTTGGTACGACGAGTGCATGATTCGCTACTCCAACGAGTCTAGCTTCTCCAACGTGACTGTAAGGCCTGGAGTTTATCTGTTGAACACGCAGAACATCACGGAGCAGGACCGATTTAACCGGCTGGTGAACACGACGATGACTGACTTAGCAAGTCGGGCCTCGAACTTTCCAATCGGTGTAAAAAAATTTGGAACCAATCAAACGAAATTTAACGAGTTTCAAAATCTGTACAACCTTGTACAGTGCACGCCGGACCTGTCTAGCGCCGATTGCAACCGGTGTCTCCAGATAGCTATCAGCCGTCTTCCGATATGTTGTGATGGGAAGCAAGGGGGAAGGGTTCTGTTTCCTAGTTGTAACGTTAGGTACGAATTGTACCAATTTTACACGGATGGATCGATGGCGCCCCCTCCTGCGCCAGGGCCTGCATCTCCGCCTCCACCTACGGGCTCTGCGCCTGAATCAAAAGGTAAATTAGAGAACCCGCTTGGCTGCTTTTCATTCTCCTATTACTGTTATTATTATTGAGCTGAGGGATGTCTACAATTCGCTCGACGGCGTCGACGCTACATGTTTTTGGGCCGTTTGGATGTCAAAACTATCTAATTCATTCGATTTCATCTTATTTTATTTTAATATTATAATTTTTTAAATCTTTACATAAGAATTAATTTAATATTTTTTAAAATTTTAAAATAATATTTTATTTAACTTTTAATTTTTATTAAAAATCATCACCGATGAAACGAAAACTTAGAAGCATTGTATCACTTTTTTATTTTGGCCTGGTTTTTTAGAAACACCATCTTTCACTCTCTCTTATAATGTGATTGGTTATTAATTTAAAATAAATTTATCTTAAATTAATTATTAATAAGTTTATTATTTTTTTAATTTTTTATAAAAAAAATTAAATTCATCTCATTTTATTTTATATGTTTTAATTTAAAATTTTAAATTCTTCTAAATCTAAAAATATGAAACTTATATTCACTTAATTCACTTAATATTATAATTCACTTAAACTCTTTTTAACATCCATACCTAATCTAGTATGTTTGAGAATGTATGAGAAAATAACTATTTTAAGATATTTTTAGATTATTTTAAAAAAATCAAATAAAAAAATAAAACTCACTTTTTAAAAAAAATTCTAAATATAAACTCACACACCACATGTCTTTTTTATTTTTTATTTTTTTTACTAAATGTTTAGTATATGGATAATGAGTAGAAAAATTTAATTAATTTAAAAAAAAATAAATCAAAAAAAATAAAAATTTTAAAAAATAAAAAAAGTTAGGTACAAACGTCGAAGCCATGCCTAGCTAGTTGGGTTGCAATCATGAGTGATGAACTCTGTGACAGTGCAGATAAATAAAATAATATAATATAATGATATAAACATTCATTTGTTAATTCCCTTCTGCCATGATGGCATTTGAAAATTGCCAAGACCTGCCAATATATGAGATGAAGTCCATTAGGTATCGATGGCCACTTAGCAAGTGGACAAAAGGATGGAGTAATAAATTAAATTATATGATTTGTCTTTAATCGAAGATCTTTCTTTCTTCTATTTTTTACCAATAATAAATTAAATTATATGATTTTTGGGGTGCTAAAGTGTCCAATTCATAATTAGTAAAAAAAAATATTTTTTCAACTAACATGCTCATTCACCAAGACTCCCAACTACTGTTTATGCAGGAAAAAGAAAAATTTCAAAATCCACGATAGCAGCCATTGTTGCTCCAATTGCCGTCTCCGTGCTGCTATTCATTGTGGGCTTCTGTTTACTAATTAGGAGACGTAGAAAGAAGTTTGATGCAGGAAAAGGACACAATGGTAAGAAAATATATATATATATATATTTATCTGTTTCTTAGCTATGATCAGCTTCTATGTTTTCCTGTTTGTAATTTTACATGCTGCTCTTTGAATTTCAATCTCTTACGTTTATTGTTTGCATTTGTAGCTTTAAACGATATTACCACTGTAGAGTCCTTGCAATTTGATTTTAGAACAATCGAAGCTGCGACGAACAAATTCTCCGACGACAGCAAGCTAGGTGAAGGTGGATTTGGTGTGGTTTACAAGGTATGGAATTGCTTTACATTGCTTGGTTTCTTTCTTTTCAGTAACACTATTGTCACTTTGTCAGGATAATACTTCATCAAGTATAGTAAATTAAACTCTTGCAACTATGAGGGATTTGGAGTTCACATTTTTTTTTATTGGTACTCTATAAATTGTGCAAAGTAAATTGTTGTAAAGATTGACCGTTGAACATTTTCAGGGTACACTTTCTAATGGACAAGACATAGCTGTGAAGAGGCTTTCAAAAAGATCTGGACAAGGTGCAGAACAATTTAAGAATGAGGTTGTATTGGTAGCTAAGCTTCAACACAGAAACTTAGCGAGGCTATTGGGATTTTGCATAGAAGGAGAAGAAAAGATACTCGTCTATGAATTCATACCCAACAAAAGTCTTGACAATTTCCTATATGGTATGCCCAACCGTGCATATGTCAAATGTTCTCGTGATTAAATTGTATCTTCTGAAAGCTATATCTTTTTTTTTTATCTATCCTAACACGAGTAATTATTCTGATGAGCTTGTAGACCCTATAAGACAAAGACAGCTGGATTGGTCCAAGCGTTACAAGATAATAGATGGAATTGCTCGAGGAATTCAATATCTTCATGAAGATTCTCGACTCAAAATTATACATCGTGATCTCAAAGTCAGCAATATCTTGTTAGATGCCAACATGAATCCAAAAATTTCAGATTTTGGCCTGGCGAGGATTTTTGGAGTTGATCAAACTCAAGGAAACACAAATAGGGTTGTTGGAACATAGTAAGCTCTGAACCTTTTCTTTTGTGTTTTCATGATCAGAAATGCAGGTAAATTCATTGTTTTTCCCAACATATATATCGCTTAAATCTAACAACATAGGTAAAAAGTGGATCATTCGTTAAAACCATAATAAACAGTATTATGTGAGTAAGGTTAAAAGAACTCTTGTGGTCTTTTAACACAACCGTATTTTTGGTACTGTTTTGCAGTGGCTACATGTCTCCAGAGTATGCAATGCATGGAGAATTTTCTGTGAAGTCAGATGTTTATAGTTTTGGTGTCTTGATTCTAGAAATTATCAGTGGCAAGAAGAACAGTACTTTCTATGAATCAGAAGGTGCTGAGGACCTCTTGAGCTATGTGAGTTTGAACCAATTGTAATTTTTTTCCTTTTCTTTAATATCATCTTTGCACTACATTATAACAAAAACTGATGCAGGCATGGATGCATTGGAGGGATGGTACGCCCATGGAATTGTTGGATCCAGTTTTGGGAGATTCTTATTCAAGAGACGAAGTCATGAGATGTATCCATATTGGGTTATTATGTGTTCAAGAAGATCCAGCGGACAGACCCTCCATGGCGTTAATAGTTCTCACACTCGATAGCCACTCTGTTACGCTGCAAGCACCTCAGCAGCCTGCATTTTTCCTGCGTAGTAAAACAGACATGCCAACAAAGATTTTGGAATCAGGTCAATCCACGAGTGCATCAATACCACTAATGTCGGTCAATGAAGCATCCATTACCGAACTACACCCTCGATAGTTATATATACACATCCGAATTGAGGGATCTTTTGCTTGTGAAATAGGAACTGAAGAAAATTATGTTCAATGGTTCCAAGTGATGTAAGTCGGACATGATCATGAGTTCAAACCCTTTTGTATGTTTGGGGTATGTATGCTATGCTAATTAGTCATGCATGGCGTTGAGCATGAATAAGTGGGTGGTGGGCTTCTGTCATGCATGCATGCCAACTTAATCTTGTTTACTTTAATTTATATATATATATATATATATACTAAGTCAAAGTAACGTGCAAAGCACGTTTGTTTAGTTGAATCAACGTGCTTTCTTGATATTAATTATTGTTTAGTATTTAAATTTTTCTCTATTTTATTTGATTAATTTTTAGTTGTTGTGTTTTTATTTACCTTTTTTTCTATTTTTTGTGTCTTTTTATTTTATTGGACCTGCATTTTTCGGATAGGACTTGTTTTTAATGGGTTTTCCTTTGATTTTGGGTCTAGCCCTTTCAAATTAGGCCCCAGCCCATGTGCCTTCAAAACCCAGCCCCTTATCCTCTTAAACCACGCCGTTTTGGCCCCAATGCCCTTAGGACTTTGTTTCTTTCATCTTCTTCCTACCGGCGCCGACCACTTCTTCATTTTCATTTCTTTTCTTTCCTCTGTTTTTCCGTGTGTTGCCGTCTTCTGCTATTCCTCTTTTTCATTTCTTTTGTTTTCCTCTTCTTCCTCTTCTTTTCTTCTTCTCCTGCTGCACATCACCTATTTCTTCTTCCTCTTCATTGTTGGTTCTTCTCCTCTGCAAATCAGTGAGCGCCACAACTCATTTCTCCATTTTTGACTGGTTAGACCGTGAGCTTCCATTTTCTTCTCCTCCTTTCTTTAATTTTTTTTTCCTCTCTTTTTTTTTCTCTCTCTGTTTTTCTCCATTGTAGCTGTGCAATGCAACCCAGCCCCTCATTTTCCCCAAAACAACGTCGCTTGGTCTGGGTTAGCATGTCCGGTACGTATCATCTTTTCCATAAAATTTTCAATGCTATTTATACCTGAATGCCATCTTCTTCCCTTCAAACCAGTTTCTTGTCATATAATGGATAAATGAGTTACAGCAAAGTCATTGTAGTGGAAAAATTTTGGATAACCAAACAAAATTGAACCAAACAAAAGCATAAAAAAAAACCGAGAGAAGATCTATTAAAAAGACCATACTCACGGCAAGCCACAGCAAAAAGCGATCAACAAGAAGGCAAGAACACACAATGGGAAGCAACAAACTAAGACCCCGACAAGCATTTATTCTTCTAGACCTTGCAACCAAAAAAAAATCACATACCCATAACGGCGTCGTTAGGTCTGTTCACTTAACGGGAACAAAGAATTAAACGAAAAACAAGAAAAAAAAAAATTACTGTTCACTGTTAGGTCTATTAGATAGACACTTATATAATAGAGATAGATATATATGTATGTATATATGGTCTATGATAATTATGATTGCACATTTTATTTGGCTACATTCTGTGCAAATGGATGTTGACGAATAGAGCATGGCGATCGATTGCAACTTCAATGAGTATCAGTTTATCCAAATTAATTCAAGACTTCAAGTTCAAAGAGTAATTTTGTTTAGGAGTAAGGAGAGAATACATGAATTTATTTATTTTTCTTTCATGGCAACTTATTAGATAATTAATGAAATATATTTTAAATATTTGTTTTCACAATATGAATAAATTAAACTAGAAAATTTAAAGGAAATACATCTACATAAATTCTAGGTCAAAATCATGCTAGGCAAAGTTGCTTGATTGTCAAATATATACTTAAGATTTAAAGTATAATTAATGAATATTTTAGGGTTTTTAAGTTAATTTTTTAACATAATTTTTTGCTAAATGCCATTTATAATGCCTTCAATTTTTGTTTTCTTCAGCCATTTTAGTAAGTTTCCAATTGTTGACGGTGTGTTTTGTACACTTAAGGGTTAGGCTCTTAGCGGTCTGGGTCTTCGATTCTTGGGGCCTGCGATGACAAAGAAAAGGCAGAAAAAATGGTGGCCCTAGGGTGAGAAGTCTTCAATACCTAAGTTAGTGATAACTCCTTAGTGTGTAGTGAAATAAAGCATGCAGCAGATAAGGATGCTTAATTGAGAGGATTTGGGTTTCAATCACTTTCCCTAAGGACCTAGGGTCCTTATATACCTAGCCTCAAGGGCTCGAGGGCCATACCCTGCAACCTGGGGGGAAGTGATGTCCTCCTGAAGCTCCCTTTGCCATACAGTCTTTAATGTGACGTGGCCTTCTAGGTTTAGTCATTAATACGACGTGGTTGTATGGTAAACTCATTTAATGCGGTGTGATCTTCTGGTGCTGCTCTAAGTCCCCTCCCTTCTCCCTGGCATGTTTCCATATCTTTTCGTTGATTTGGCTTCCCGCGCTCTTTGTGTAACGTCCCATCCTCGCCCAGTTAGTCACACCCGACCCGTGCGGGTCATGGGTCTCCCTCGGGACTACGAGGGGCCCCGCAGACCTAGGCCAGGCTTTTCAAGATTTCTTGACATAGTGGGGACTTTTTGATGTCTGGTCTAAGCCGATTTACATGGGCCTCAGGCCCAGGACAAAAATCCACCCAACGACGGTGTTTTTTTAAGAATATAAATAGTTTTTTGCTGAATTTCTGAAAATTAATGAAATTTGGGCCAAACAAAGATCCAATCGAATTTTCTTTAATGAGTTATTATTAAAATAAAAATAAAAAACTCAAGATTATCAAATATCACAACCCCAATTTTGGACTATTAAGGCTACTTGACTATTATTATTGAGGAGTTAGTTGTTCCCTATCCAAAAAACCTCAATACATAGTAGTCAAGTGGTGGTAATAATAATCCATTTCCGTAGTATGAATTTAAGTAAATTGAGAGTTTTAGCAAGTCATTTTAGAAGTTTAGAAACGTTAATTCCCTATAGGTAACAATTGATATTCATTCGGCAAAGTTGTGGAAAGATTAAGAAAAGTTAAAAAGTCTAGATAAACAAGGTTCCTATACTAAACTTTGTATAAAAAAAAAAAAAAAAATGAACTAAGGTTAGTTTATGAAAATGTGTATGATATGGTTTAAAAAGAAATGTGAAAACAATTACAGTTATATGTTTTGCATTTCTTATGAAATTTGTATAAAAGAGAAAATGTTTTATGGCATGACTAGTGTAGACATGAGTAATATTTTGACATATTTTTATGAAATGTGTAAAAAAGTGAGTATGAAATATGGAATTTTTTTACATTTTATATAAAAATGTTCTGAATTTGGTTTGAATATTTGGAAATGATATGAATATGTAGAGATGAAAGTTTAAATTAGAAAACTAGCCCGAACCGGATTGGACCAGACTAGTTGGCTCGATTTTGAATCAATTAGGTCCGAAATCAGTTCATAAATTTAAAAAACCGCCTAGATCTGGTCCAGAATAGGTTTTTGGATTTTCAAGATTGGACCGATTTATAAAATATATATATAATTAATTTTTATTATTATATAAAATATTTTATATATGTATATATAACTTTTATATATGAAATAATTTTATTTATAATATATAACATAAAATTTTAATCTTATATATATATATATATATAATATATATAATTACATTGACACTTGATTAAAACTGAAAATCCAAATAGAAATCAATAAAACCGGAAGTATCAGTTTATGAGGGTAACGGATCTAGTATTGGCTCTTGAAAATGTAACATTGGTTTATATCGATTCGGTTCCAAAATTTGTACAAAATAGGACCAAACTGAATCAGTTACACCCCTATTTGATATGATATGCATCTGAAAAACTTTTGATATGACATTCTGATTCTGTTCTGATTCTGATTCTAATATGATGATTTTGATTCTATTACATGATTAGTATCAACATCTTTGATATGAGTGCACTCACTTTGGAAACAAAGTAGTTTTTCTACGAATTCTTTCTGTGTGCACATTTGGGGCTCCAAGCATGAATAAGAGAAAGTTTCACAATCCGATACTAGCTGATTTGGCTATCTGGGACAGCACAACTCTAAAAAATATGGTATATGATACGATACGATATGAAATAATATGATAAGATGAAAGCTAAGACTACAGCCTTGGTGGGCTTGGCTTACCAAGAGAGAGGGCTATCTGGCCCTGCCCAAGACTAATGAAACTCCGAGAAGAGTTGCCAAGTGGGACATATGTCGACCTATTAGCTGCCTCGAATCATTACTAGCACGTGGCTACCAAGAATCTTGAGAGAGAAGTTATCACTGCCGTTAACCTAAGAAAAGGAAGGTGGGCGCTGCCTGGACAAGCCTATGAGGTGCCAACTCCTAAAGTCCCTAAAAAACAGCTGCTAAGAAGCGTGTTTGAGACATAACCATGACTTCTACATTGAAGAAGGAAAGGTGAGCATCGTCGCACCAAACTAAGAGGCAATCAAAATGATGGTCATGAAGTAGCAGCCATGGGAATGAGTGCCAAAAGAATAACTATAGCTCTTTTCGTGAAGAGAGAGAGAGAGAGAGTAGTCGAACCTGGCTGAAGAGGTGTTGAGACGTGAGTTAGACTGCAACGCCGCAATAATTATTTCTCTTAGGGTATCACACCCCCTAATGGATTCACATGCACAAAGCATGAGGTGCAATGTGACAGTTCCTTGGGATGAAAGTCACAGAACTCTAAACTACGATCTACCTAGTATAAAAGCCTAATCGAGATATGATCAAACTTATGAAATTTTAAGACAAGAAAAAGACTTCCTAAAAAGAAAACTGACTTAAGCATCGGAGGGTCCCCTAACCACCCTTGAGCTCTCTTCTTTATTTATGTGTTCGCAAGTCCTTTGGTACACCCCCTAGCTATCCAAGGATTCCTCACAGTACGTACAAAATACATCCAAAACATTAGCGCCGTTTGTGGGATCTCTTGTAATAACGTGTGCTTTGCACACTGTATGTCTTTGCAATAATCGAGGCTTGGTGGGTTTCTTCAATAAACCATGGACACGTCACAGGTAGAGAAGGACAAATTGGTGGAGAGATTAATGGCTCAGGTGGAGGCGCTCCAGAAAGAGAACGAAGCTTTATGGGAAGGCTCCCTCCGATCAACTGAAGCACCGGAGCCAAGTCGCAATCAGGAGGAGTCACATAGGATGATGGTGGAAGATGAAGAAGGGGATAGGAAAAGGATGCAACAAGAACTTCAAGAGCTGCAAAATAAGTATCAAGAGATGGCCAGAAGGGTGGGAACATCCTCTTCTGTGGATCATATACTCGCCACCTCTGGCCTGCCATACAATGCCAGTGTGATGGTGGTGCCATTACATCCGAAATTCAAGGTTCCATAAATGGACTTGTATGATGGGTCTCAAGACCCATTGGAGCATTTGAATACTTTCCAAGCCCATATAACCTTGCACGAGTTCTCAAGGGAGGTTGCTTGCCAATCATTCCCCTTGACCTTGAAAGGTGCAACTCGAGCTTGGTTCACATTATTGGTTCCAAACTCTGTGCGTCACTTTGAAGATTTATCATATTTCTTCCCCACACAGTTTATGGCCAGTTGGAAGAGACAGTGGCCTTCAACTTACTTCTTGACTATTAAATAGCGAGAGAATGAGAGCCTTAAATCGTACATATTTAGGCCCAATAAAGAGCGAATGACAACGGACGATTAAGATGAGAAGATCACACTGGTTGCTCTCTTGGGAGGCATATGGCCTCGAAGTCTGTTTATGGCAGAATGGGCAAGTAGGACCCCTAAGATATTGAGGTAGTTCATGGACCAATCAGATGGTTTCATTAATGCGGAAGACACTCTCTGGGCCCTAATCGCCCCGAGAAGAGCAAAGATGGAGCAAGCCAATAAGAAGGCCAAGGCACTAGCCCAAGCAAAACAAGCAGACAAAGGTGGACGTAATCAGCAAGAGAATGGCCGTGACAGGTCCATATCGACCAAAGGTAATGGACCTCGATGCAACCAGCCGACATTAACAATAGAAGACGCAAGGGACCTCCTCTCCTGCAAGGTGAGAAGGCGAGAAGGATTGTTGGTGCAAATGGGCTACAAAAGATAAAATAGTGAGAGAATAAAGTTTGCTTCAAGGCGCGTTAGAATATAGTTTTTTTTAGACAATATTTGCCCCCACCAATAACGGTATGCTCATGAGTTACAAGTTAATTTGCTTCTAAGATACAATAAAGTTCAAAACAAGTATATTTGTTTAACTACGTTATGCACATGAAATTAGATCCGAAGATCCTCAAATTTTACTATTTAACATATCCTAATAATAATAATAAGTTTTGAAGAAATAAAAATTTTTGAGAGAGAATTTTAAAATTGACTTGTGAGATTCTACAATTGCTAAGGAGTCTTTATAAATGACAAAATAATGGGAATGAAATTCGTTTTACTAACCTCTTTTCCGAATTGGTATAGTTATTTATATGGACGCGGCAACTTTTGATTTTATTTGCAAACTGTTTCCTGGGAATCATTCGCCTTGGGCCAGATAGACCGCATGCCCAGCCTTATCCTCTTGGCTCGTGGGCTGGCAAGGCCTGAATGAGAGTCCAATCTTGTTTAATTACACAGTTTAAATGAAATAATTATATAAGATAAGATGAGATGAGATGAAATAATTTAATTTTGTGTAATCAGACCAATCTTAACAAAAAGCTCTTCATGTCACAGGAGATGATTCCAACCTCTTCCAATTATCAACTTTGACATGTAAAACAGACCCAAATTATTATAACCATAGCCCATGGTTTATAATTTTTCCATAATACCTCTCTTTTCAAATAATTCTTAACTCCTAAAATAATTTTCAAAATAAATATAATATATATATTATTTGGTTTGGTTTGGTTTGGTTCTAGAAAATATTAAAAGTCGAACCGAACAATTTTTGGGACACTGTGATATCTATATTGTGAGGTAATATATTTGCTACCTTAAATGAAAAGTAAACAGAGGATGTCTTCAAGGAAACTACGGCCGATGGATTAGAAGTTTTTCTTTTGTTAATTGGAAAATGAAGGATCATGTCCATCCAATTCTAAATATCCAGAAGCTACATGGCACAAATACAACCACTAATTATTTCATTTCTTATGCCAAACAACAATACAATTTTCAAGAGATTTTCAAGTCTTCGTTTAGTGAATTCAATCGAACATAAAATATTTGCGTAGGTTGTTTCGAGTGAAGTTTGCAAGTTTGGTCCTTTTCGTTTCCTTTTTTTTTTTTTTAAATAAAAGTTGGAATAATTTTAATATTTTTAAATTACTATTTCATGAAGTTGATCGTTTCATCTCATTTAATCACTATAATTAATTTTTTTTTAATTTTCATACAAAATAAAATAAATAATTTAATTTTTTTAAATTTTAAAATAAAAATAATATTAAAAAAATATATTCTAATAATATTTTATTTAATTTTTAATTTTTATTTCAATTCATCTCTTCTTCCCCATAAAAATAAAAATAAACGTGGCGTAAATAAATACTATTGTAAAGCAGAGATTGAATTCACAAGTAATACTACATTGGTAAGGGCGGTGCAATAATTTTAAAAAAAAAATATTATTATAAATTAATTTTAAATATATAGGTTCTTTGTTTAGTCAGTTTTTTAAAAAATATTACACAACTCATACCTATTCACCTGGTTCAAATATCATTTTCTCGTTTAAATAAATAAAAAAAAAAGGTTCGAGTATGTCATGGTAAACTTCCGGATGCTTCAAAAGGTAAACTTCCGGGATGTGTCAAAAGCGGCACCGACAACTCCGACACAAACCTAAATTTCAGCCCCGCCTTATGTTCACACTTCGAACACGGTCTCCTTCGTTAAAAAGGCTCTATCTTTATCGGAGGCCTAACCCTTGCCAGTCCGAAGATGAACACGTGGCCACCGATGATTTCCTCAAGATTGCTTCTCCTCAGCCTTGCTATTTTCATGCTAGTTGCGTTAACCGTACGTCCGACGCATGCTTCCAATATCGCCTCTGCTGCTCTTCCATACCCTACCCAGTTAATCTTAGCTTGCCCCGCGTCCATTTGGGAAAATCCCACTCGGACGGCTCCAAAACTTTTGATTGGGTCATGCGGAACACGCATATTTCTCAAAAAGATCGTGGAACTATGATAAAAAAGCTCAGAAAAAATAGGATATTATGGAGGAGCATAACTAGTGCTGCTGCAGCACCTGGTAAGTTTGTGAATGTCAAACCAGCTTATAGATATTGATTTATTAAGTATTCAACGTTTTTTCGGTGCAGCTTAATTATGCTTCATGATATACTGTAGATACAAGAAGTTTTATGGTGTATATGACTGGGGGGGTTATAATCTTTGGAATGGTGGAATGTTAATAACCTCACTTCATGCTACGCACTTTCAAGTAATTAAGGTATTACATGTTTTAAAATTCTATTTCTACATATCCAGACGTAGTGCTGGACGTTTCAAAACTGAGCCCTCAATAACAAGAACAGAAATATATATGCTTTGTGCAGGGAAGGAGAGCAACACATCTCGAAACATCGTCCTTACCGTTACTGTTCTTCCAACTGTTACTTCTTTGGTACTACTTGTAGTCTCCACGGGCATCTATATAAGAGCGAAGATGCCTAGGAAGAACGTCGGTAAGTAAAGTGAATTTTGTTTTTTTGTTTTTTTTTTAATGCTTCAAAGTTGGGCAGTGTATAATAAAACTTAATAGCATAGAATCAGACAAATACTGAGGAAAAAAATCGCTAGACAAAGCTAGGGAACCTTCTCCCCTTTTGGTGCTGGCCGCCCTGGGCTTGATCTTCTAATTATTCAAGTACTGAGCCTACCCTATTTAGTCATTTTTTTGGGGCCAAACTCCATTAGAAATATTGGAAAAGATCTGGCCTCAATATTTGGGCCCCCGAGCTGATTTTAATCCAGTGGTTATTGCACAGGCTGGTCTTCTGAGGGTGGAGACCATTTTCCCACGATTTTTGAATTACGAGGGGCTTAAATCTTAATGGATGATCTTTCAAGCCCTCCCACACTACTTGGTTTGTTGTGAATTAGGTAAGTTAGATTAGGAGGAGGCTTGGCTTACTTCCACAGATGGTGTGATGGACCTCTGCATCTAGCTGGAAATAATTGTTGCGTATGGAATCACAGGGTGAGGACAATAGCGACAATGAGTCTATCAGTGAGAGAAACAAAGTATGAGTAGCCCCCTTCTCTATTCCTCTGCCCTCTTTCAGGCCTTTTGGATGTATGTAATTTGGATTAATGTGGCAGGAGTTGTTACGGGGACAATGCCTGGTGAGGGGAATGAGGAACTATTAACAATTGGTAGCCCTGTCAGTATGGTTCCCAGCCAACCAAAGAAGAACAAGGACAGAGGTTCATTTTTGTTTGCTTGTTTTGCATTCCGTACAGAGTCTATGACCATGGGTAGCCAGCAGAAGGTTAGCCAAGCCACTGGAACGAGTCAATATAGTTCAAAGCTACAGGAGGCACTGGACAAGTTCGATACAGGATCCAATGACAGTCAGCCGGTGCCTCATTTCTACTGTTTCGACGGCTACCTGGAGAAATTCCTACTGTTCACCATCCCTAGGGAAGGCGTCCCTTTGTTGGAGAAGCTCCGCAGCCATTATGGTGACTTCACAGCAGAGTGTAGGCTAGGAAATATGGCTGGGAGCATGCTGTTAAAGCTTCTATCTGCTGTACTTCTGGATATTCGTCGCGTGCCCTAGAAGGACTTCGATATTACTCGTGTTTGCGAGTGGCGCGATGCACTGAATGAAGTTCTCGCAGCTGGCTTTGACGTGGGATTTCTACTTGGTCCTATCCGCCACATGATTGCGGAGTTTCACAACCGTCCATCAGAGCAGGAGCTTGCGGAGTTGGAGACCACAATTACGAAGAAAGAAGCTGAACCGTTGGAGCTAGGGGTCAGGAGGGACAGACTTGCTGCAACTGTTCTTCTTTTGGAGTTGGATCTTGTTTTGACCATATACTTAGTGTTTCTTTAATAGCTAGGTGAAACTTTACGATGCTCTGGTTTTCTTTGCTTCTGTGGGACAGTTTGATTAAGGAGTTTTGTGAGTAATGATTTATATTTGGTTAACTGTATGTATCATAGGACGAATGTTATTTGTTTGGCAGATATGCAAAGGAAACTTTTAGTTGAAAATATATCATTTGATTCATGCAGCAGTGATTTTAATAGTGAGCAAAGCATCTCCCTTAGAGGAAATGACTTTTATCTTCAGGCCAGAAAACCTTACCACGAGTTCTATCTGCCTTGATCCTATATGGAAGGGCATTCTCAAATCGAAGACATTCTTAGAAGAGGTTGTTGCTTCAGTGTGGATGTACGGGTCGTGGGTTCATCACTGACTACAAACCCAAGCCAAGAGTAACAGGCAACCCAGTAATCAACTGTGTCTCTCACACAGATGAATTCATGTTGTTCTTAATATTTCTCCTGAAGAATTCATTTCTTCTTTTTCCAGCTGTAGTAATGGACATGGACTGGTTTCTTCCCAACAATATCCATCATGAACAAGCTGGACCAGACATTCTAGAGTAGGTTGACAAGTCAAAAGAACTTACAATGAGCATTTTTTTTTTAATTTTTTTTAATTTTTTTAAAGAGTGGGTAGCCACATGTCTAATAGTGACTCCCTCCCATATTTATTAAAAACCATCATTTATAACGGAGGAATACTGTGGAAACAATACCTTACGAAAAAAAATCAAACAAATACTTTACTAAAACTTAGGAAGTAACAAGGGACAAAACTTATATAAACAAGACTAACACCAATCCTAAAATACTCTTTAATATTAACGAATGACTCTTATATAAGGAAAACCTCCATTCTCTAGTCTAATAATACCTTTTATTTCCAATAGGAGGTCCGAGAAAGAAAGCCACAAGGCATTGCACCCATTAGCTCCACGACGGGCAAGCCATCCGCCACTGCATTTTTCTCTCTATAAGCATGATTAAATTTATATCTCATTCCATCCAACGCATTCCAAATCTCCTCCCAGCAGTCCTCCAAATACCACAATCCACAACATTTGTTTTGTAACCATTGGATTACCAACATAGAGTCTAATTCAATTTCCACCTCTGTCACCCCCAAGGAGCAAATATTTCGAAGACCATACAATAGCCCCATAACTTCTGCCACATTATTAGAATTGTGCCCTATATATTTTGCAAAGCCACAAATAAATTCACCTTTATCATTCCGAATGACACCACCTACACCGAAATGTCCAAGATTGCCGAGAGCAGAACCATCAACGTTAAGCTTGTGCCATCCAGGTTGTGGTTTCAGCCAACGCACTTGCTTCAAGATCACCGGTTGTGTCATTTTAATTGGTAACTGCAAAACAACTCACAATCACTTCATTTCGTTGATTAAACGTCTCTGATTTTTTGATTCGAAGTGCTATCCAGGCAACCCAATATTTAATGGAACACCATACTGAACTTTCGAACTTTAGAATCCCTTCCATTCTTGCCTCACTTTCGGCACCATAGTTTCCAGATTATAACCGATGGGATGATGCCAATTAGTTGGCTACCTTGCAAGGTCATTTTGGCTCGACGATGCCATATTTCAACATGGTCCCTCCAGCTCCTACCAGCTATATAGGGCATGCCAATCTGTACAGAGCACATTGCCCATAACCTTTCTGCAAACTACCCAGTTGCAAGCACATGATCCATGTCCTCATAAGCCCTTGACGTACAACAATTGCATCTGGACGCTACTGGTATACCCACCTTACCCACCTTTATGACCATATCATCCACTACCAAGCACTCTTGCATTGCCTTCCACATGGCCACCGAAATCTTCTTGGGTATAGCAGAGTGCCACACCCCTTTTGCCCAAGGAACCTCCATAGTTCTGACACGAGTATATTGCCAGGCACTAGACGTAGAGAATTTTCCATTTGCGTTTTGCACCCAGATCAACAAGTCTTTACCTTGTTTAATACATCACGGCTGCTCTACAACTTCCTCTGCTTTCACCGACCCCACTAATCTAGTAAAGAGCTCCAAATTCCATCCCAACTCGGTTTTGTAGTCCTTCAAGCATAGCTATGGCATCTCACTAATTTGTTGTTGCGCACTGAGTGGACCATTTCTAGTCCAATTATCTCTCTAGAAATAAACATCTCCATCTTGCACTTTCCATTTTGAGTGGTTCATAACTTTCGGCAGGCATTTCAGAATCATTTTCTAGAATTTTGAACCTTTGTTAACACCAATTGTTGATATGTGCTTCCCCCCAATGTATTTACTGAAAAAAACTTTGCCCATAACGAAGACCCTTGTAATAAATTCCAGGCCAGTTTCATGTGAAGGGAATTCTGACCTTCATGCAAATTTCGGATTCCCAATCCCCCCTCCTTGACCGGTTTACAAATATTCTCCCATGCACTCCATTTTCTTTTTGGCTTTCCATCCTTCATACCCCAAAAGAATGTACTCATGAGCTGTTGTATTTTTTCGATCACTATTTTTGGAGTAGAAAATACCGAAAGGCAATGTATCGGTATACTTTGTAACACCTGTTTCAATAAAATCAATCTCGCCCCATTTGATAAGAGCCTAGCTTGCCACCCTTCAATCCGATGCCGAATTTTATTAATAATGTCTTCAAAATGGACATTCAATAACCTGCCAGTTACTATTGGTACTCCCAAGTAGGTAAAAGGGAACTCACCTTCAGAGAACCCAGTTGACTGAAGTATTCTACGTCTTCTACTTCTAGTAAAATACTTGGAGAAGAAAATCGCAGACTCTCTTTTATTCACCACTTGCCCGAACCATGCCTCATATTGGAGCAAAACATTAGTGATTGCTCGCAATGAAGATCTACCCCCAATTCGAAAATAAAACAATATCGTCTGCATAAAGTAAATGAGAGATAATTGGCGTACCTCTAGGCTGTGAAAATGGAGTGATCTTACCTCCTGATACTTCTCTTAATCATCCGAGAAAGTATTTCTTCAACTAAAATGAACAAGTATGGCGACAAAGGATCACCTTGGCGTAGACCCCTCCCCCCTTGAAAGAATCCTTTCGGAATACCGTTCATGACAACCAAGTACCACAGAGTCTTAATACAATTTGTAACAAGCATACAAAAAAATTCTAAGAAGCCAAAAGATCGCAAAACATGCAGAAGGAACTCCCAATCAATACTGTCATACACCTTAGCCATATCAATTTTCATCATGACATTTCCACCATGACATGGTTTGTTAATGCCATGAATCATTTCTTGCATTAGGCTAATGTTCTAAAAAATGCTTCGACCCGGAATGAAGGCACCTTGCTCCAGAGAGATAATCAATTCTAACAATGGGGAAAGCCGATTAACCAAGATTTTCAAGCACACTTCGGAACACAAACTTATAGGCCTGAACTTGTCAAAACTGGTCAGATTTTGAATCTTCAGGATTAACGCCAAAAAGGAAACCGTAAGGAACTGGGGAAAAACCATACCTCTAAAAACTCAACCACCGCCTCCACAACCTCATCACCTACAATATGCCAACAAGGTCGATAAAAGCCCGATCCAAAACCATCCGGCCCCAGACTACTATCAATGGGAATAGAAAGAAAAGCATCAAACACTTCCTTCAAAGCTCGAATCTGAGATAATGTATCATTATCTTCCTGTTGAATTACTTGTTGAACCAGTTCCTCTAATGAAGGTAACAGATGTATATCTCCTCTTTGTAGAAAATTATGAAAATAAGAGATAGCCCTGTTGTGCACTGCCTCTGGGGTTGAAAGAATAGAACCATCTAGCAACTGCATTTCTTTAATCCATTGGTGCTTTCGTCTATTCAAAGCCTGGAAAAATCCAGACGAGGCCTCACCTTGGAGAACCCAGCCTTGTTGCACCTATTGAGAGAGCCTCTTCTCCTCACGATCCATCCATATCGAGAGTTCTACCTATGATGCTATTAAGTCAGCCTCAATACCTTCAGCATACCCCTCATTTAACTCCTGTTCCAGCCCATTTATTCAGTTTTGCAAGCTTTCAATTCGCACCTCCGTTCGTCTGAAGATAGTCTTGTTCCAGAACCACAACGCTACTTTCAACCTCTTGAGCTTCACCATAAGCCTGACTGAGGCTTAGCCTCCGATCACCTCGCCACTCCAAGCACGAGCCACACGATCCAAAAAACCCTCATGTGAAACCCACATATGTTGAAACTTGAAAGAAGGGAAGCCATACCTCACCAATGGGTTATCCAAAGAAAGCAACATCGGAGTATGATCCGAAGTATTTCTGGCTAAATATTTCAGCCGAGCACCCTGATACCTGTCCAAGGCAAGCGTATTAACAAAACCCCAATCTAATCGTGCCCAACTTCTACTAAGACCCGAGTGGTCATTGCACCAAGAAAGCTAAAGAACAATGTATTGTATCTCTAATAAACCGCATTCATCAACACAACCATTAAACTCCTCCATAGCAAGCAAGAGTCTTGGCCTACCCCCAAGACGTTCATTATCATTCCAAACGATATTAAAGTCGCCCATGACAACCCATGGGACCTGCTGTGAACTAAACTCAACCAAACTACTCCATAACCTCATACAATCAAGATAGCTACATTTGGCATAAACAAAGGAGAAGAAAACCTCTTTAAGATTTTCCTTAACCATAACTTGCATAAATTGATCATCCATACTCACCACATTCAGCTCAATGTCATGATTCTAGAAAAGCCAAAATTTCCCCCCCCCTTCGCAACATTAGAACAACATTCTTCAAATCTCAATTTTTCTTTCCATAACAGAAGACGAGAGTTAGCAACCATAGGTTCCGCAATAATAAAAACCTTTGGCTGAAATTTCAAAATTAACTTCTTTGCACGTCTACGAGAGGTACCAATGCCTCGAGCATTCCAAAAAATATAAAAATTCATAAATCCACTTGAGAGGGCTTGCTTTTAGCCCTTGTTGAAGTCCTCAATTTAATTCCTTTGGCCTTACCATTTTTTCCCTGCTGCACATTTGAATCCGATGCCACCAATTTCTTCTTTGCCAAATGGTCCATCATGCCATCTGTTTCAGTATCCGAGCAAACTTTCATCTCAGCACCATCCTCCCTAGTCAAACATAAAGCCTCCTCTCTAGATTCCTCCACCATTGGCGTCACCTCTGCTTGAGATACTATTTGTTCCACGCCCTCCTCATTTTGCACCCTTGCATCAACTATAGAGTCTTCCATCTCCTTTAATAACAGAGAGTCACCAGATTCCAACAATATAGTAGAATCTGATTCCTCCTACACCGGCACCGTTACATCATTGTAATCACTTTGCGTCATAGCCATATCTAGACTCGTGCCTTGCACTATGCCTTCAACATGTGTCTTCAGCATTGCAGAAACCCCCATGTTCACCTTGGGAGGAGGTAATCACAGAATCTGCGGCAATATGGTCTGGTCATTAAGTTCCACAATCTGGTCATTTAGTTCCTCAATCTGTAGTAATACAATGTTGCCCTCTTCGTGTAAGGTGTTTGCACCATCCACAACAGCCACTTCCGAGTCAACTGCTTTCTCCAGTGGCCTTGGCTCAAGCCTCGCACCCTTACTCGATTCACCTATCAATAAACCACTAGGTGCTTGGATACCAGACTGCTCCTTCCGAACCCAGGCCGGATCTAATTTCAGACCCTTCTTTCTCACTTTCTGAGCAACCTCACGCTTCTTCCCGTTCCATTTGCATGTATGTGCATTATGTCCTTGCACTTGGCAATGCATGCAATATGCTAGTAAAGTTTCATAGTCAATTTCCTGTGAAAAGCTCTGAGGATTCAAAGGAGTTCCAATCCATAAGGCTTTCAGCGGGTCCTTGGATATATCCATTTCAATGCACACTCTTGCCCCATCAATGCAAGTCACACACTTCGTAGGATTATCACGCTTAAGGAACCGACTGATTGGTGCCGTGATACTTCGTAAGAATGACTTGTGATAATAATTCGGCGGTAACCCCGGCAAGAAAATCCACATCGGAACCCTCACCGGTTCCTAGTCTTCTTGATACTCTGTAGTCCAGTGAAATGCACAATATTGAATACCATCAATCTCACAAGTCTCCTGCGCAAATGCTTTCACAAAGTCTGCCTCCGAAGTCATGCGAATAAACACATTTCTAGGTCTATTCATAGCTGAAACCACCGGTTGTTGCCTCAAACCCCATCTGGACCGAATAAAGGAACATATAGCATCTAGAGATGGCCTTTGATGTAGGAATTTCAATACCAAGGAGAACTGAAATGGGGCAGCAGACCTATCAATCGCCTCCCTTGAAAATATCACACACACCTCCCCCTCCACAACTCAGAAAGCATATATGCATGGACCCTTAAGAGTAATTCTAAGCTTTAAACTCTGCTTCTCCAAATTAAAATTTCGCACCATGCCAACATGCTTGATGAGATAATTACTTTTATTAAAAAAAAAATTGAATCGCCAATTCGGTAGCCATATGACAAAATTGATACCATTGTGATTTTGTAATCCTGGCCTGTCACGTTTTATTCTCGAGTGAAAGAGATAAATAACAATATGAAATTATCATTATTTAAAGAAATGCAATAGTTATTATGATCCAAAGTCTAGACCATTAACAATCGAGGGTGTAGCACGAAATGGCTGCCGATAAAACCATATGATCTTATATTTTTTATTAAATTTTTTATATTTTTAAATATTTTTTTAAAAAAATTACAACAGTAATAAAAATTACTAACTTAATTATTAAATGAAAAAAAATATACGGAGAAACAGTCGAAACCGGATCCAAGCATTTCTAATTTTCTAGACCGTAAATATGGCGCAAGTAACAAATTTGACATCTCTCTAGAGTAGCTCTAGCTTATTAGGCCCAATCCGACCTAACATATTGATCAGCCTCCAATATTTCAACCTATGTTTTTGTTTTGAGAGACGCTAGGGGCCGGTTGGGTGACACCCATTTTTACACCAGTAAATGAAATATTACCATGAGTTTTAGCAAAGTGATTCATACATGTGCATGTATTTGATCTTCTTCTTTTTTCTATTCACATTTATCCTTCTCCCCCAAATGCTTCCCCTATCAAATAAAGCTCGCTCTCCCGCCCCACAGATAAAATATCACTCCAATACCCACATCAAGAAAAAGCTGAAAGAGATGGACATCGATCCAATCACCCACAAGCCAATCTCTATTGCCACCGAAAAACCCCAACAACAGTTGCAACACCAACCAGAACAAGAGCAAAAACAACATCAAAATTCTTAGACTGATCATCGTACAGCTGAACTTGATCAAAACAAAGAACTGGAGATATCATTGCAATCATCCTCCATTACTGAAACCAAAGAGGAAGAGAAAAGCATGACAAGCCCATTTGACCCAATGGAGCTTGTAAATAACTTCCTAGTTGATGAAGTTCCATTAATGGAACCCCGTGACTCACATTATCGAGGGTATATTTCAATAAGCGAGACTTCATTGACAGACCTTGAAATTACTTGACTTGAAGAAGATTGATCTGAACCCAGCTCCTTTGTTGGCTTGTCCAGCTTTGCTCTACTTCAAGGCAAAAATGCTGGCTGCTGAGGTAATGGTAGAGTAATAGAGTAACTGTTAAGCATAAGAACTATTGTTGCCATTGTAGGTCGGCTTGTTGGAGCTTCTTGAATGCACAATAACCCAATATGGATGCACCTAATAACTTCATTCCTTGAATGAGAATGTCTCAGAGTCGGATCCAACAACTCCAAGGGTGTCCCACTCCTCCATTGATTCCAAGCCTGTAGTAAATTCATGAAAATTTGATTTTGTTTTCTTTGTTCATGGCCCCTTGCACCAATAAAACAACACATACTTATGATATCTTTTCCATACTTACATAACTCAAGAGGTACTCGGCATGATCTGATTGATTGGAACGGCGATTCTTCTGTCCACTTATGATCTCTATCATAAGAAAGAATGCAGAATACATTGCTTTCTGTATGAATGAATTCCTCACCCATCTGTTCAATATTCTGTATGCCTTTATATAGACAATCAGTTACAATCAGAATAATGGACATAGTGCAGCACAAAGAATAAAATATGTTACAATGGACTGTACTACCTAACAGAATATACAGCTAATGGTTTATTCCTGAAGATTCTAGAACTTTTGTTGAGGTGGAATGCTTTATTTTATTTATGTTAATACACCCCTGCGAGTCCAATGGGGTGTCACACACATTGAGACTTGTTCTTAGAGAAGAAAACTTGATAGAAACCAGCGGCTTGGTAAAAATATCTGCGAGCTGGTCATTGCTGCTATAAAAAGAAACTTGCAATGTCTTGGCAGCGACTTGGTCTCGAACAAAATGAAAGTCTATATCCATATGTTTGGTACATGAGTGATAGATTGGATTAGAAGTGAGATATTTCACACCAAGGTTGTCACACCATAGAATGGGTGGATGATGAAGAGAGAATCCAAGTTCTTTGATCAAGGTTTTTAACCAAATGAGCTCAGCTATAGTGATTGCTAAGGAGCGGTACTCAGCCTTTGTGCTTGATCTAGCAACTGTTTTTTGTTTACGGGAGCTCCATGATATCAGGTGATGGCCCAAAAAGATGCAAAATCCTCCAGTGGACCGTCGATCATCAGGACAGCCCGCCCAATCAGCATTTGAATAAGTATGAAGAGTAAGATCAGAATTTTTTGTAAAAAAGAGACCATGATCAATAGAATATTTGAGATACCTCAGAATCCTTTTTACAGCTGACCAATGTGTGAGTTTAGGGTCATGCATAAATTGGAAAACTTTATTCACAGCAAATGAAATATCTGGTCTAGTTAGAGACAGATATTGGAGACTTCCAACTACACTTCTAAATAGGGTAGGATTATCAAATGAGGGAGAATCAAATTTAGAGAGCTTAATGGACGCTGACATGAGGGATGAAATGGGATTTGCATCAGTTATATTTGTCTTACAGAGAATGTCAAAGATATATTTTCTCTGTGATAGAAGCATACCATCAGGTAAATAATCTAATTCCAACCCAAGAAAGTAAGACAAGCATCCTAAATCTTTCACAGGAAGACTAAGAGCCTCAAGAAAATGATCAGAAGCAATAGGGGATGAGGATGCAATAATCATGTCATCAACGTAAACTAAAGTAAAGATACAGAAATCAGATTTATGAAGGATGAACAGAGAAGGGTCCCCTTTGGAGGTAGTGAAGCCGTAAATGAGAAGCCAGTTGCTTAGTTCAGAGAACTAGGCATGTGGTGCCTATTTGAGACCATAGATGGCCTTGTGAAGTTTACACACATAATCAGGATGATGAGGGTCCAAAAAACTAGGGGGTTGTTGCATATAAACAGTCTCATTCAGCCTTTCATGAAGAAAAACATTTTGAATATCAATTTTTCTGAGAGACTAGTTTTGAGCAATGGCAATTGAGAGGACTAACCGAATAGTAGTGGGTTTTACAACTGGACTGAAGGTCTCTGTGTAATCCACGCCAGGCTATTGATTAAATTCTTTTGCAATAAGCTGAGCTTTTCTCCTTTCAATCGAACCGTCCGAATTCAATTTTGTTTTGAACACCCACCTACAACCAATGAGGTTAGAAGCATCTATAGGGGGAACAAGTGACCATGTGTGGGTCTGAACCAGAGCTTGATATTCGGAAGTCATGGCGTCTTGCCAGTCTGGAAATTTAGAGGCTAGGGCAAAGGATGATGGTTCATCAGGGATGATTTTGGTGGAGATGAGGCAATTTCGTATTGGATAGGGAATGGTGCCATCATTGAATACACGAGGACGGGAAGAAAGGGTTTGGGATCATGTGATAATGGGGGAGCATGGAGGTATCATGCACTGGAGGGGTAATGGTGCAGGGGAAGATTCTGGGGAAGAGGATGAAGGTTGTTCGTGTTGGGTAGGAGATGCAATGGGCTGAGTGGGGGCTGGACTATGTTGTGTATGGCAAGGGCTTGGGTTTGTGTTGTGCAATGGAAGAATTGGTGTGGAGGTTGGGCTGTGAGGCAGTATTGGACGTGCAGGAAGTGGACTAGTAGATGAGAGAGGAGGTGGGACCAAGATGGATGGTAAAATGCAAGGGATAGAAACCGTGGGATTATTGTTTGGAGTTGGTGCGGAATTGTTTTGTTTTTTTTTTAGGGAAAATTGGTTTCAGCAAAGAATACATCTCTAGAGATATAGAGACGATTTGTTTTGAGATCAAGACATTTGTAGCCTTTGTGGGATGTACTATAACCAAGAAAGATGCATGACATGGACCGAAAATCTAATTTGTGATGATTATAAGGATGAAGATTAGGCCAACCTCACATCCAAAAATTTTAAGAAAAAAGTAATCTGGTGGTTTGTGATAGACCATAAGGTGTGGAGATTTATTTTTTAGAACCAGAGTGGGAAGTAAGTTAATTAAGTAAGTAGCTGTTTCGAACGCATCATCCCAAAAGGAAAAATGTAAGGAGGCCTGGGCTAAGAGAGTAAGCCCAGTTTCTACAATGTGCCTATATTTGTGTTCGATAAGCTCATTTTGTTGGTGGGTATGTGGACATGAAAATCTATGAATAATGCCAAGATTTTTGCATATGGGAGTGAGAGAACAGAATTCCCCACCAACATCGGTTTGAAGAGTTATTATTTTATTATTAAAGAACCGTTCTGCAAAGGTAATGAAAGAAGTGAAAGTTGACAAACCATTGGATTTAAATTTCAAGGGAAAAAGCCATGAGAACCTTGTGTAATGATCAACTATGGATAAGTAATACTTAAACCCATTTTTGGACACAATAGGAGCTGGGCCCCAGACATCTGACCAAAGTAATTCTAATGGCCTAACAGTGTGAGTTAAACTAGAGGAAAAGGGCAATTGTCGTGCCTTTGCAAGTGGACATTCTGGGCAAGTAAATTGTGACTTATTGGGAAAATATGGCAAATGGTTGGAGCGCAATAAACGGGAGACCAAATCAAGAGTGGGATGACCAAGTCTTCGGTGCCATTGGCTGAGAGAAGTGCGTTCACCAAGAAGGGCTGTTGGAGAATAGGAGTGCAACGGAGGTGGAAACTGGTATAGACCATCACCGGTTGGACTGTTGATGAGGAGCTTCCCAATTGTGTTGTCCTTGACATTGAAATGTTTGGAATGTGATGCAGGGGGATCCGAGACAGATGATGCTGAGTTGTCAGATTGCACCTTGATGGCGCTGAGATACCATGAGTTGGCAGATCAGCGCAAAGGCGGGAATTGATTGTGATATGTTCCTCATTGGGGCCGTTTTGAGTGCGTTTCAGTCTTTTGGCCATAACTTTGGCTACGGTTGTCGGAATCGCACATAAGACCCCAATTCGGAAAGCTCCTTTTGGCGCGCACGCTGTTCGCATTGAGCATAGCTCCATGTGCCTTTTTTTTTACCTCAATTTCTGCTGTTTTCCCCTCCGAATCACTAGTTTTAGTTAGTTTTTACTATTTATGGTAATAATTCGCTTGTCAGTTAGGAAGTCATTTTAAATCCGATTTGGGCCAGATTTTTTGCAGATTGCTTATTTGATTTCGAATCTCAATTTAGAGTGATTTTCGAGATTTTGCTATTTTTGGCAAAATTCGGATAAACACGATCTTTGGCTATATCAGTCCGGCTTGTGGACTGATTTTCATTATTGCTTGATTTTATAATTTTCTGTTAAACCCTAGAGACTTTTCTCTCTGGTTTTGGGTGACCAGTTGAATTTTATAATATTCTGTATGACGATGATGAGACTGATGATGTGCTGTATGGAGATGGTCATGAGACTCTGGTCGTTCGCAAGAGTCTACTGACTCCCAAGGGCGATTCAGGGGACGATTGGTTGAGAACCAATATTTTCCACACGACCTGCACAGTGGCAGATAAAGTCTGCAAAATGATCATTGACAGCGGCAGTTGTGAGAATGTAGTGTCCGAGGAGGTTGTCCAGAAATTGCAGTTGAAGACGGACCGTCATCCTAAGCCATACAAGTTGTCATGGCTAAATAAAGGCAGTGAGGTAACAGTTGATAGGCGATGCCTCGTGTCTTTTTCAATTGGTAGAAAATATTTCGATAATGCTTGGTGTGATGTTGTGTCTATGGATGCGTGTCATGTATTGTTGGGTCGATCTTGGCAGTATGATCGCAGTGTCATTCATGATGGACAGAAGAATACATATTCCCTTAACATCAAGGGAAAAAAGATTGTGTTGGCGCCCCGGCGGGAAGTACTCACTCCTACCCCGGTAACCAATAATACTAACCTGCTTTCCATGTCCAGGTTTTTAGATGAGATTGAGCATGGAGGCGTGGTCTATGCTTTACTACCTTGCGAGAATAGTGCAGCAGACGTGGATACAGATTTACCAGTAGAGGTGCAGCGGCTGCTAGCAGAATTCTCTGACTTGATGCCAGAGGATCTTCCTCCTGGGCTACCACCTATGAGGGATATTCAGCATCAAATTGACCTTGTTCCTGGGTCAAGTTTGCCAAATCGACCAGCATATCGCCTCAGTCCCAAGGAGGCTGAAGAGTTGCAGCGACAGGTGGTAGAGTTGTTGGAGAGGGGCTATATCCGAGAGAGTATGAGCCCATGTGCAGTCCCTGCCTTGCTAGTGCCAAAGAAAGATGGTTCTTGGCGTATGTGTGTTGACAGCCGAGCGATCAACAGAATTACAGTGAAGTACCGGTTTCCAATTCCCCGTCTGGATGATATGTTGGATCAGCTATCCGGTTCTAAGGTCTTCTCAAAAATTGACCTTAAAAGCGGATACCACCAGATCAGAATAAGGCCTGGAGATGAGTGGAAGACGGCGTTTAAAACGCCACAAGGGTTGTATGAGTGGATGGTCATGCCTTTTGGGCTATCCAATGCGCCCAGCACGTTCATGAGATTTATGCATCAGGTCTTGCGGCCTTTTATGGGGAAATTCGTTGTAGTTTACTTCGATGATATCCTCATTTATAGTCCGACATGGGCTTCACACTTCGATCACCTCCGTGCTGTTTTTGAGATGCTGAAAACGGAGTGCCTGTTTGTCAATCAGAAGAAGTGTTCTTTCTTCACTACTTCTGTGACTTTTCTTGGTTTTGTTGTGTCTACTGATGGTGTTCATGCAGATCAGTCAAAGATAGATGCAGTCTTGGAGTGGCCCAGACCAAGGACCTTACATGACATCCGAAGTTTCCATGGATTGGCATCTTTCTACCGCCGGTTCATTAGAAATTTCAGTACTCTGATTGCCCCTATCACAGAGTGCCTCAAGGGGCGTGATTTCCAGTGGTCTGAGGAGGCAGAGGCCAGTTTTCAACTGGTCAAGCAGAAGATGACCGAGGCACCAGTTTTGGCACTTCCTGATTTTGACAAAGTGTTCGAGGTAAATTGTGATGCATCTGGCGTTGGCATTGGTGGTGTTCTGAGTCAGGCAGGTCGTCCGGTTGCTTTTTTCAGTGAGAAGCTATCGGGATCAAAGAAAAATTATTCCACTTATGATCTGGAGTTCTATGCCATAGTTCAGTCCCTGAAGCATTGGCGTCACTACCTAGTACAGAAGGAGTTTATTCTGTTTACCGATCATGAGGCCCTGAAGTACATCAATGGCCAACACAAGCTGAGTAGACGTCATGCCAAGTGGGTGGCATACTTGCAAGAATTCACCTTTACGCTGAGGCACCAAGCAGGGAGTCTGAACCGCGTCGCAGATGCCCTGAGCCGTCGTACCTTACTCCTCACCACCATGAGTACCAAAGTTGCAGGTTTTGAGACGTTCACAGATATGTATGCAACTGATCCTTCCTTTGGAAGGATATTTCAGGAGGTAACTGAGGGTCACCGTCATGATTTTGTTTTGCATAATGGGTATCTGTTTCGTGGATTACAGTTGTGCATTCCAGATTGTTCATTGAGGCAGCAAATTATAAGTGAGCTTCATAATGAGGGACACTTTGGCCGAGATAAGACCTTGGCCCTTATCTCTTCTGACTTTTATTGGCCCAAGTTGACTAGCGATGTGGCCCATTATGTGGACCGTTGTTATGTGTGCCAGTAGTCTAAGGGAGTTCTCACCAACGCGGGCTTGTACACTCCCTTACCTATTCCTGAAGCTCCTTGGTTCGATGTCAGTATGGATTTTGTATTGGGCTTACCCCGCACCCAAAGGGCCTCGGATTCTATCTTTGTTGTGGTTGACAGGTTTTCCAAGATGGTCCATTTTGTAGCTTGCAGGAAGACTATGGATGCTGTCCGGAGTGCCCATCTTTATTTCAGGGAGATTGTGCGTTTACATGGTGTTCCTCGATCCATCACTTCAGATCGTGATACCAAGTTCATCAGTCATTTCTGGAAGAGCCTGTGGGGGAAACTAGGAATGCAGTTGAATTTTAGTAGCGCCTACCACCCCCAGAAAGATGGCCAGACCGAGGTGGTGAACCAGAGTTTGGGCAACCTTTTGAGGTGTTTGGCAGGAACGAAGCCGAAGTAGTGGGATTTGGCGTTGCCTCAAGCAGAATTTGCCTACAACAGATCGAAAAACAGAACCACAGATTTAAGCCCATTTGAGATTGTCTATGGTCAGAACCCATCCGGGGTGCTGGACTTAGCCCCTATTCCACGTATAGGACGTTTCAGTCCTAAAGCAGATGAGATGGCAGAGCATCTTCGGGGTATCCATGAGCAGGTGAAACAGACCATTCATGAGAGCAATACCAAGTACAAGACTCGGGTTGACAGTCGTTGTCGTCAGGTACTTTTTGATGTTGGTGATTTTGTTTGGGCTGTATTAACTCGTGATCGTTTTCCTGTTGGCGAGTATAATAAGCTTAAGGATCGGAAGATTGGACCTTGTGAGGTCGTGCAGAAGATCAATGATAACGCTTACAGGTTGCGCCTTCCCAGTCACTTGAAGACTTCTGATGTATTTAATGTGAAGCACCTAAGTCCTTGTTTTGTGGATTCTGATGACACTACTCTGAACTCGAGGACGAGTTCTTTCCAACCCGGGGCGACTGATGCAGGGGGATCCGAGACAGATGATGCTGAGCTGTCAGATTGCACCTTGATGGCGCTGAGATACCATGAGTTGGCAGATCAGCGCAAAGGCGGGAATTGATTGTGATATGTTCCTCATTGGGGCCGTTTTGAATGCGTTTCAGTCTTTTGGCCATAACTTTGGCTACGGGTGTCGGAATCGCACATCAGACCCCAATTCGGAAAGCTCTTTTCGGCGCGCATAGCTCCATGTGCCTTTTTTTCGACCTCAAATTCTGCTGTTTTCCCCTCCGTATCACTAGTTTTAGTTAGTTTTTACTATTTATGGTAATTTTTTGCTTGTCAGTTAGGAAGTCATTTTAAATCCGATTTGGGCTAGATTTTTTGCAGATTGCTTATTTTATTTCGAATTTCAATTTAGAGTGATTTCCGAGATTTTGCTATTTTTGGCAAAATTCGGATAAACACGATCTTTGGCTATAACAGTCCGGCTTGTGGACTGATTTTCATTATTGCTTGATTTTATAATATTCCGTTAAACCCTAGAGACTTTTCTCTCTGGTTTTGGGTGAATTTTCTCCTGTGAATCATCTGTTGGAACTAGCCTGCATGATAATCGCTATCCTGTCCGGCGTCAGTTGGGAAGTAAATTTTTTTTTGGTAGATAAAGTTCAAATCCGTTCAAACATCGAATTGGTGAGTTTGAACGGTAAGTAAAATGAAAAAAATAAAACATAATTAATAATAAAAAAAGCTAGCAAACCCTAAAAATAAAAACCATACATTAAATGCATCCAAAAAGTATAATGTATGGCGGGAATATAATGTATGACTATTTGAATATTTAAATTAATTATAGAAAATACAAATAGTCATGATTGTCAATATAAAAAAGCATATTTAATGCTAATAACTATATACACTACATGGCCATATCGTGTAGCACCACATCGACAACAACAAGGCGTGCCTAAATTTCAGTCACTCGAGACATGAGCTTGGACTCAGTCTCTGCAAGGGCGACCCAGACTGCATCAATGATCTCTTATGTCTGTGCACGCACGATATCTACAATCTCCTCACGATTAGCACTATGTGATACACCCTGTGTAGATGCCTCAGCAGATATGCCATGTGCACCTCCTTGAGTGTCGACCACCTCTATAGTGGGTGCACGAATATGAAATTTGGAGTGTCTGGTGCTACGAGACAAGGTCGTCGAGTTGATTGGTCCAATCGGCTCCCGAAGACACTCAAACTCATCTGGCTTGACTCCTTTTGCTAAAAGCAATCGTGTGAGCATGATTCCAAACAGCAATATATCTATCATAAAATTTTTTTGATAAGTAAAAATATTCTATATATCAAAAGGATTAACCAAGTACATTGAATAAAATAAAACTCTACTTGTCGTAATATAGGTGGCCTCTGATCGAATCTTAGCAAATATATGTCTTGCTAGGTCGATAGGCACCCTGCGACTGACCCATAACATAAATTGTGCCCGGTCCATGCTCACCTCAGTCTTGTGCAGTCGATGATCGATGTTGTTGGATATTATAATGTTCATGATCTTGAAAAAACTAGATAAGTCCACTTGTTTGATGCTCTTGCTCCCATCATAGGCCAGAGCATCTGGACCCACAACCAACTGATGAACCTCATGATCAGCGAGGTCATCGATCTCATCAGGCATCATAGTATCCTCTTCCTCTAAAGTCTCTCCATTGCCTGCAGGTGTAGACTCTCTAGGCACCACATTAGGATATGCAGTGGGCAGTTGTTGGAAACCAAGAAAATTAGCAACTGCATCAACTAAAAAGTGTACTATGATGCCTCGGATTGAGAAAGTGTATGCATCATCCTCCTGGCTGGCACAACGAAGTTCTCTATAGAACTCAGATACAATATTGATGTAGCAAACTATCTTGTCCGTCGCTTCGTCCTTTTGATTGATGATCGGTGTCCAACCACAATCGAGAATGACAGATGCAAGAGAATATCTGTAACAGCCCGCTAGAAATTCAATGGTGAAATTTCTATAGACTTTAGAAATCTCGTGAAAACTCCGTAAGTTTTCACGAATCGACTAATCGCATAGGTTTTAGTCAGTGAAACCCTCAATGATTGGAATCTATTTGAAACTCCAAAAACTTGGTTGAAACCGAAACCCTAAACGGTTTCCCCAAACCCTAAAGTTGGCCTTCAAGCCCTTTTGATCCAATTTCTAGCATTGTGTTTAATCACTTGATGAAATCACTTCCACATGCTATTAATTTCTCAAATTCTTATTATGACATCTTTATCCAACATTTTAAACCTTGGAAATTTGTTTGGGCCAAGAAAAATTGGATTTGGGCTTGATAGCATCTCAAACCCTAACCAAATCTCATTTAAACCCTAAATTGAAGTCCACTTGGTTGAGGCCCACTAAGGCCCACGAATTTGGCCACCTTGGCAAAGCTCCTTGGAGAAGCTTCCTCCCCCACTTGTTAGACCATTCATTGCATCAAGTTGCACTCAATAATATGGAGGAACCCACCCCATCAAGTCCCATGTCTCATAGCTTTTGTAGGTTGTCCTTTGCCCCCCACTATCCTCTACCTTATCACATGTCTACACCTCCACTCAATGATTTTTAAGGTCTATATATTCCCCCTGAAGAAGGCTTGAGTCGTGCAAGACTCACTTACTTCACTTTAATCATTTCTTCACCCCGTTCTTAGAGAGAAACCCAAAAGAGCTCTCTCGGGCAGATTTCTGTGTCTTTTTGTGTGGAGATTATCGACCCTTTGTAAGTATTTTTACACAATGACTCCTTCATAAAAGTTGTTCCTCTTTGAGTCTAGTTTCCGTAGATATATTTTTCGTATCATTCCATGGTCATTTGGTCAGTCAAAAGTATTTGTAACCATGGAAAGGTCATTCTGGGCGTGAATCTGGAGAGTATGTTATGTTTTGGAGTTTTTGACCAAGCTAATGGGCATATCTTGGTCCGAAAATTTTATGGAGTGTTGTTAGAATGTGTTTAAGAGTTTTCATTGAAGTTTTGTTGCATGAATAAAGCTTTTGATGATATATTTTCTTAGATCTAGAAACTCGAAAACTGGAAGTGGAAAAACAGTTTTTATTTGGAGAAAGTTTGAATATTTCGTGGTTTGATCTTACTCTAATGGCTTTGATATTTTATATGATGATCATAAGTCTCTTATTTTCATGTTAGGATGTTATTTTGGAGATATTTAGCATTAGTTTAAAAGATATGATTTTTCTATGCAAGAGAATTTCGGTTAGGCCTAAGATTTGATGTTTTTAGGTTAGATCCATGTTTTATTGGGTTTTAGCCATGTGATTTTAATTTTGATGGTTGGATATTCTTTAGGACACGTTTTTTAAACCATGTGATACTTTATTTCAAAGACCTCACCTTCTTAAGCCATTGATCAAGAGATTATCAAAGCTAGTTAAGAAAAAGTTTCTGTTTTTGGACTAAGTGTAAAATCAAAAACTCCAAGTGTTATTTTTGTGATTTTGGTGACTTTAGTTTGATGATTTAAAGCATGGTTTATCTGAGGATGATGTTATGAATATGTTAGAAGTAAGATTAGATTTTTTGGAATTCTTGGAGATGTTTTGATTTAAGGACAAAGCTTGTGATTCAAGTGTTTTGATCTTTTTACAAAAAAGTTTGGTGTTGATTATTAGCTTTTTCTAAATGGATGTTTCAAGTATGGTTTTAAACTTAGGATTGGAAGATGTTTGTTGTAAAATTTTGGTTTAAGCATGAGTTTTGAAGTTGGAAGGAATTGTAACAAAAATCAAGAGAAATGGCCTATGGATGTTTCGGCCATAGTGTGTTTTCCATAGTGTTGTTTTGTTTTAAATTTTTTTCTGAGTTGATATTTGAGTTTAGAACAAAATTTACATGAGGAATGTAAATTTTGGAAATTTTTGGAGTTAGGATATGAAATCCTTAAGTTATGGGTAAAATGGTCGTTTTCCCACATGTAGAGGGTAAAATGATAATTTTACTCTAAGATAACTTGTTTCCATGTTTCTAATTGTTAGTAATTAAATTTCTAACTTTTAGAATGACCTTTTACAGTTTCTCGTATATCGCACTTTATTCTCGTAGAACGTGACAATCGAGGTAAGTTAGCTTCTAACTTACTATCAGTTTATTGTGTATGTATGATGGGTAAGGGAACTACAATTTATGTATGTATGTTATCATATATGTCATGTCATTACATGTTTATCTGTTACGCATGATTTATTCTTTTATGAATATTTATCTGTTACAAAATCTTTTATGTCATGCAATGTTGTATGTTATAAGTATGCCATGTTAAGTATGTCATATGTTACATGTATGTCATGGAATGTTTATGTTTAAATCATATTGTGCCATTTACAAGTATACGCCATGTTAGAAAAGTTCATGATATTAAATAATATCTCATGTATTAAGAAAGATAAGATATTTAAGAGTGACACGGACCTAAGCGTGTTCACCACAAGTTATGTTAAGGATGGCACGGACCTAAGCGTGTTCATCACAAGTTATGTTAAGGGTGACACGGATCTAAGCATGTTCACCACAAGTTATGTTATGCGGTGCCACGGACTCAAGCGTGGTTCACCTTATGTAAAGTTCATATAAGTTTCAGATCATGTTCAAGTTAAGTTATTCATGTCAATCACGACCCTAAATGCTAGGATGGGGTAATATCCTAGTGGAACTCCTTTGTTCACGCTGGAGTGTCTAAATAGGTGTGAAATTCCCTGGGTTGACGAAGTACAGTCAACAGGTTGCGAATGGGGCCTAAGTAACTGGTCACCGGAGCGCGCCAGGCACTAACGCCGATGGTGCCATATTTTATGTTACGTGTATTCATGGGGCCACAACAACTGTGGAGCATGAAGTATGGGGCCACAACAACTGTGGAGCATACACTACGTGAGACACAGCAATTGTGACACGTAGAATACGTGGGGCCACAACAACTGTGGAGTACGTATTAACGCACTCACAGCTGGTCTAGATACCTGTGTTGTGATGCGGTAATCGGCAGGGACACACGGCTCTAGGGGACCCGTGTAGCACCCATATGGTCACGTTATTAATCAAGACAATTAAATAAGATTCCAAGTTCATGTATTTCATGTTCAAGTCATATTTCACGTTACGTTATGTGTACGTTCATGTTAAACTTAAAGTTCAAGTACATGTTATGTTTCAAGTTCACATCCATGCTATGATTTAAGTTCATGTCACGTCAAGCTAAGCTTCTGTTTCAGTTCAATTATGTCAACTCATGCCATGTTATGTCATGTCACATTATGCTTATTATTTTATGCCATGTTATGTCAAGTTATGTTATGTTTACTTTCGATTTTGATGGTGCATTCATACCTTTATTTCTATGCATACATCATTAACCTGTGTGAAAGTTTTCTGTTAACTTGCTGAGATTTGTAATCAAATCTCACCATGGTAGTCCCAACTACCATTTTTCCCCGAATGGTAGGCGATGTGTCAGGTTCAGAACAAGGAGCAAATACCGATAGGCTGGAGGATGTTGACTAGACGCCGCAGATGCGATGCAGAGTTTTCAGCTTCTATAGTTAGTTTCTTTTGGGACAGTATTCTAACCTTGTTAATTGAGTTACGCGAGTTACTCGATGAACTGGTTCAATAAGTGTATTTTGGTACTGTAATATAGAGTCTAGTCACCCATGTTTTGAGATTACAGTCTTCTGAGACCCGTACTGTAATCGTGGTTATTTATTTTGTTAAGTATGCATGGATTATGTTTTAATTATTTGGGATATTATAAGTTCGGTGCATAGTATAAAAAAAAAAAAAATTATCCGCTGCGAATATTGCATAATGCTAGATGCATGTTAGGAACATTGCATCCTATATGTCATGTACGGGGGCAGGTAACCTTGTGTTACATGTCCCGACGCTTCAGATGTCCGTCCGATCCCAAACGGAAATCTAAGGGCGTCACAATATCTCTCCCACAGAAGATCCCTAAAATCATCTATCTTAACTTGCCTCTCCAACAAAATAGTCCTCTCTCGATATTCTTCATTGGATGATTGCCCTGACCCAACCCACTTCTTTCCCCGAGAAGACATTGAATGATGCTAAATTTATGATATAAAATTAAAGACAATGAATACAAAATATCATAATTATAATTAGATCAAGGTAATTATACCTATCAAAAAATTAAAATAAAATTTTCCATTCAAATGCTTAACAACACGTTTCAATGGCCATCTATTGGCGTTTAGGAGGTCATTAAAATAGGTTCGAATGCCCATAGATGTCCTTTCGAACCGTATATTGAACGTTCGAACAACGATTTCTGGAAATTAAAATATGTTTGAACACCCATAGATGTACGTTCAAGCCTTATACTGGACGTTCGAATCGTGATTTTTAGGGCTCGTAATTAGGTTCAAACGCCTATAGATGGGAGTTTGGACCGTCTAGTGGACATTCAAGCAGTAATTTTTTGTTCAAAAATAGGTTCGAAAGCACTTATATGGACGTTCGAACCGTATAGTGAACGTTCGAACCAAGATTTCTGGTAAGAAAATAGGTTCGAAAGCCCATAGAGTGTCGTTTCGTATACCATTTGAACGTAATAGTGTACATTCAAATGACAATCTCGGGTTAGAGATTTGACTCAGCCATTGCAAAACCATAAACGAACGGTTTAAAACCATTGTTTTGGCATCCCATAACAATAATGAGAGCCTAGGATGACCATAGAGTATCCCGTTATCCATTTCCATTAAACAATGGGATTGAAAATTGACCCCATTTTCAATCCATTAAAAACAATTTTACCCAAATTTAATCTATAAAAACAAATAGTAATGGACATACTTGTTGTGGGTTGGAGAGTGGTGGTGGACGGTGGCTTCTATGGCGGCGTTTGGTAGCAGAGTCACACTAGAGTGGCGGAGGACGATAGTGAAGCACGGGTCTAGCAACGACGCCTAATATTTATTTTTATCCGTTCGAACGATGATTAATGACATTCGAACGGATTCGAAAATATCTTTTTTTGTTTCGAACGCTTACGGATACCATTCCAACGGATAAAAATAATGTGTTTATATTTTTTATATAATATAGTACATATACTTACACTACTTATATATAATACTTATACAACTTATAATACGAACTACTTAATGTATATATACTTATATTTATACTACTACTTATTTATACTTCTAATACTACACAATATTTTATAATTATATATACAACTATATAATTATATATACTATAAATATACTATACTACTATATAATTATATACTACTATATATATAATATACTTATATAATATACTCTTATATAAAACACTTATAATACTTATATGTGTCTACTATATAAGTATATAGTCTTGTACACTACTACATACATATCTTGTACTATATATTTAGACTTAAATATCTTCTTAACTTATATTATACTTATTAACTTATACCTATATATAATATACTTATATAATATACTCCTATATAATATACTTATAATACTTATATGGGTCTACTATGTAAGTATATAGTCTTGTACACTACTATATACATATCTTGTACCATATATTTAGACTTGTATATATTCTTAACTTATATTATACTTATTATATTATACCTATATATATTGAACACAGAAATATTAGGTGTTCTATATACCTACATTTTTATTTATATTGTAATAAAATTAGATATATAAAACAATTAGATATAAGGTATAATACGTTCAAACAACATATATTGACTGTTCAAACGATATCAGTACATGTTCGAACTCATACAAAACAGAGTTCGAATGTGTATAATATCTCAGCGCCATTTATATGTTGTGGTGGGATCCCTTTGTGCCATATTACACTTTTAATTATCCATTCGAACTCTTATATTTCACACTCGAACGTGTGGGTGTTGAATTGATAGGCAGGAAATTTTTTCCACATCCCTGCTTTCGAGTTCAAACAGTTGGTAAATTACGTTCGAATGGGAAACAATGAAATAAGATGTCCAGAAGCTCAAACATTCTGGACATTTTGGGAAATTAAAGAGTTGAGAGAAAGAGTGAGAGAGAGAGAGAGAGAGAGAGAGAGAGAGAGAGAGAGAGCACATTGAGAGAGTTGATTTACAGGGCTGATATTAAGGTTAGAAGAATATATTTGTGCCTCGATTTGAGAAGTATGTAAATATATTTGTGTTTGGATGAGGTAATATATTTGTATCTTTGAACAAATATGAAAATATTTTAGTTTATAAATGTGGGAATATGAAAATATATTTGTGTTTGTACAATGTTTGTGAAATATGCATCTTATGAGTTTGTGTTTATCCCATGAATGTGTTCTCTGAAATTTGTTTGTGTCTATTTCATTTCTGGAATCTGGGTTGCAACTGTTTGAACACAATGATTTTGTGTTTGAACGAGTTATTCTGTTCGAATCCTGTTCGAACGGATATTGAATTGTTAGAATGGATATTGAAAAATAAGTAAATTTAAATTGTAATTAATACTTTAAAAATAAAAAACATAAAATTTATTTAATAAATAAATTACAATTAATACTTAAAAGATAATGAGGTTAAAAGCTATAATGTATAATTAAAAAATAAGTAAATTTAAATTATAATTAATACTTTAAAAATAAAAAGCATAAAATTTATTTAATACATAAATTACAATTAATACTTAAAAGATAATGAGGTTAAAAGCTATAAGGTATAATTAAAAAATAAGTAAATTTAAATTATAATTAATGCTTTAAAAATGAAAAATATAAAATTTATTATATACATAAATTACAATTAATACTTGAAAGATTATGAAGTTCAAAGATATAATCTATAATTAAAAAATACATAAATTATAATTATAATTAATACATTAAAAATAAAAACAAAAAATTTATTATATACATAAATTACAATTAATACTTAACGTGAACATGAGTAGTGAACATATACAACTACTTCGTACGAATGGTGTAACAGACGTAGAAAAGATGCACGAAGAAAAATTTGCTTCGTGGTTTGAACATACGGTATTATTGTAAAGCCCCGTCTAATAATACGAATTACATACCACTAAATTTCACAGAATTCTATCTAAAATTGATATAACTATTATAATATTTATTAATGTAGGTTGTGTTGGAATATGGTGTCAATTTAGAAGAAATCTCACCAGAACTGTATGCTCTGGCACGTGACCGGTTTAGACGGGTCATCCAATACTCATAATGTTTGGTGCGTGGATATAAATTCCACATAACTAACAGAGAACGACATAGGAAAACTCAAAATTGTAGAATCGTTGTCGAAGGAAGCTTATGGGGATAATAACATTGATTTCTATAGAATTGTGGAAGATATTATAGCGTTAAAATACGTTGGGGGATATATATGGTCTGATTGTTTAAATGTAATTGGTGGGCTGTCTCAAATCCTAGGTTAGGAGTGCATAATGATGAATATTTTGTGAGTGTCAATTCATCTCGCATACAGTATAAGGACTATCCATTCGTTCTTGCTTGCCAAGCGAATTAAGTTTTTTATTTAAATGATCCGGAGTATGGGAACCCATGATGAGTAGTGGAAAAGTTTGCACCAAGAAATGTATATGATTATATTCCAGAGACAGACAAACCACATTAAGAAAATGATAGTCTAGCAAATATAGAAGCATATCAAGAAAACGAATCAGGCATCAATCTATTTGTTGATCTAAACCAATATGACAAGATCCCATTGCACAGAGAAGATGTTCAACCCGAAGTAATTGATGGTGAAATGTCAGAAGAAGATGAGTCAACTGAAATGCCTAGTGAGGATGAGGGTGACTGGTCCAGCAAAATCGATAGTGAATGAATTTCAAACAAATATTTTTGTAAGTATCATTATAATTAATATCCGTAACGTTTGTTTGACATATAATGTACTAAAATTTCAAACAGATATGTCTCCCAAACGCAAAGCAACACGTGCGCCATCCCCATCCATTACCGACTCCCCACGTGATTCACCTACCATTAATAGTGGGCCAACATCACAAGACCCAGAACAAGGTATAATATATCAAATTAAATACCATATTTTATGCTTAATTTAAGTAATATATATCTATGAAATAAAAATAATTTAATTCAAATATATGCTTTAATTACTATATATATNAAAAGATAATGAGGTTAAAAGCTATAAGGTATAATTAAAAAATAAGTAAATTTAAATTATAATTAATGCCTTAAAAATGAAAAACATAAAATTTATTGTATACATAAATTACAATTAATACTTGAAAGATAATGAAGTTCAAAGATATAATCTATAATTAAAAATTCGTAAATTTAAATTATAATTAATACTTTAAAAATAAAAATAAAAAATTTATTATATACATAAATTACAATTAATACTTAACGTGAACATGAGTAGTGAACATATACAACTACTTCGTACGAATGGTGTAACAGACGTAGAAAAGATGCACGAAGAAAAATTTGCTTCGTGGTTTGAACATACGGTATTATTGTAAAGCCCCGTCTAATAATACGAATTACATACCACTAAATTTCACAGAATTCTATCTAAAATTGATATAACTATTATAATATTTATTAATGTAGGTTGTGTTGGAATATGGTGTCAATTTAGAAGAAATCTCACCAGAACTGTATGCTCTGGCACGTGACCGGTTTAGACGGGTCATCCAATACTCATAATGTTTGGTGCGTGGATATAAATTCCACATAACTAACAGAGAACGACATAGGAAAACTCAAAATTGTAGAATCGTTGTCGAAGGAAGCTTATGGGGATAATAACATTGATTTCTATAGAATTGTGGAAGATATTATAGCGTTAAAATACGTTGGGGGATATATATGGTCTGATTGTTTAAATGTAATTGGTGGGCTGTCTCAAATCCTAGGTTAGGAGTGCATAATGATGAATATTTTGTGAGTGTCAATTCATCTCGCATACAGTATAAGGACTATCCATTCGTTCTTGCTTGCCAAGCGAATTAAGTTTTTTATTTAAATGATCCGGAGTATGGGAACCCATGATGAGTAGTGGAAAAGTTTGCACCAAGAAATGTATATGATTATATTCCAGAGACAGACAAACCACATTAAGAAAATGATAGTCTAGCAAATATAGAAGCATATCAAGAAAACGAATCAGGCATCAATCTATTTGTTGATCTAAACCAATATGACAAGATCCCATTGCACAGAGAAGATGTTCAACCCGAAGTAATTGATGGTGAAATGTCAGAAGAAGATGAGTCAACTGAAATGCCTAGTGAGGATGAGGGTGACTGGTCCAGCAAAATCGATAGTGAATGAATTTCAAACATATATTTTTGTAAGTATCATTATAATTAATATCCGTAACGTTTGTTTGACATATAATGTACTAAAATTTCAAATAGATACGCCTCCCAAATGCAAAGCAACACGTGCGTCATCCCCATCCATTATCGACTCTCCGCGTGGTTCACCTACCATTAATAGTGGGCCAACATCACAAGACCCAGAACAAGGTATAATATATCAAATTAAATACCATATTTTATGCTCAATTTAAGTAATATATATCTATGAAATAAAAATAATTTAATTCAAATATATGCTTTAATTACTATATATATAACTGTTGTAAGCCAGTGTTGAGGTTGAGGCACTACGAGGGGTGTTTGTATACAAAAAGTAAGAAAAGTGGGTAAAACTAAAATTGATATTCCTGATGATCACACCGGTGGCTCCGGAGATTCGGTAGGATGGCTTGCTTCTTATGTTGGTTCGCTTACTCGCACGTATGCACCGATTGCTGCATCCTTCTGGTTTAAAGTTTCCCTAGATATTAAAAACTACATCAAAAATCATTGCTCGGTAATAAGCTACATTCCAAGCAACTAAGTATATAACATGTTAATTTAAAGTTAATTTGTATTTATACTAATTGTTTATAATTTTTGAAAGGATGAGTTTGAACTTAATTTTGGCCGACGAGATGATCGATTAACGGTTGAGGAACTGATGTCAAATGCATTTCGGAGGTACCAAGGTCGATGTCTTGCACACTATTAGAAGTTTAGTACTACGACAGACGCGCGTCAAAATCCATTCCAAGCAATGCTACCAAATGAATGGGAGAAGGTTTGTGATATATTTGAAGATTTTACTTATCAGGTAATTTTCCTGCTATCTTTTTTTAATGGTATATGATAGATGTATTAAACATATAGACATAATATTTTTTTTAGCAACAGAGTACTGTGAACGAAGCAAATAGATCAAATTTAACGGTATATCATCATACTGGTTCTCGATCCTTTCATCGTTTGTCTAACAAAATGGTACGTTGTTCTGATTCCCGTTAAATATTAACATATAATACACTTTTTTTTTTTATTTACGTTCTAATATAGATTTTCCTTTTGCAAAAAGAAGAAAGTCTTGCTGACTCTGATCTAACCCAATTCTATACTAAAGTACATAAAAATCTTGATGGTGTTTAGACGAGTCTCGAAGCAAAGGCAAATTATGTAAGTTTAAATTTCTTTAATTCCATTGTCTAATAATATTTTTGTTACGTATACCAAAATTAATGTGTTTGTTTTTGTAGGACAAAATTGATATCTCTTAAGGAAACTGCTGCGAATTTATGTAATGAATCATCTGTCAACGATGCTCAGATCTTCTCTCAAGTTCTTGGATTATGTTTTGGATATTTGAGGGGCTTAGGATGTTGCGTGAAGCTATCATCAACATCATCATCCTCTTCTAGAGCCAGATCGAATAACGACAAAACTAAGACATTAGAGGAAGCAACACTTGAAATAGAACGATTGAGATCCAAGGAAAAAGAGTTGCTGATCCGATTAGATCAAACAGCGGATCTTGAGGCGAGATTAGAAGAGAAGCTAGAGTTGAATAATCAACAAATGTTTGAACAATTCTAGTCAATCTTGATGTCCCAAAACAAATGCCACCACCACAATTTTAATATTTATTTCTCTTCAATTGTTTTTCTATTATGATGTTCCAAAAAATTAAAACAATTGTGATGTTTGAATTAAAATTTCTTTACTATTGGTATATTGTTTTAATTAAAATTTTTACTGTATGATTAATACCGTTTGAACTATAAATAAAATGTTCGAACAGTCAATTACCTTTTATAAATTCATTCAAACAAAAACAGACTCATTTGAATACAAAATAACGCTTTCGAATGGAAAGAAATAAAAAAAAAATATTATGTTCAAACAGGCTTAATTTAGGTTTGACCACATTTGATAAATTTATTTGTTCGAATGCATAAAATTGGTTCAAACAGAATCAAATATGGTCATTTGTTTGAATGAATTTGTTTAGCATTCGAACACTAAGATTTTGTTCGAACAGATATTTTGCCATTCGAACGAATTTTTGAGATGAAAAAGTTTGTCTAAACAAAATAAACCGTTAAACACGTTCGAATGTTTCCTCCCACTTTCATCCCTAAAAATCACTTTTTGAGACGAAATTCGATTTTTATCTCTAAAACCCTTTCAAGACAAGCTTTTTGAGACAAAATATAGATGAAATTTTTTCATCTCCAAAAACAATTAGGGAAAGAATTTGGATATTTTGAGACAAAATGTTTTGTCTCAAAAAACACAATCTCATGTAGTGTCTTGATCATGACTTGAGGGGCACTGGTTGTGGAAAATCGGGAAGTGAATGGAAAAGCCAGACAATGAACGTACATTCTATTTCGTATTCTATTTCGTCTGCCTCACGTTTTATATACTACATACGTAAATTTCTGAAACATATATCTATTCGATCTTTGTATAAAAGAGCCAAGCATCCTGAAGTATTTCAATTATTTTGTTGAAAGTTTTACCCTAAGATATTATACTTATTTACACCAAGTTTTGATTTGCCAATCATTAACTCTTGACATATAATATACACACGTACAAGCTAGCTAGATACAATGCTTATTCTCTATGTATTATTGTCTTTTATTTCTCACCTTTATGATCAATAATCAATTCTAGATAAATGGTAGTGTATATATATAATATTTTGATTCACATCCACAAATCACTACCTAGGATCTAACTCGGTAATCGAAACCTCGTTCTGACTTACCAGCCTACAATCAGTGTCCAGTTTCATTGATGTAGCCAATGAAATCTCATTTTGCACAAAACTTGCTGGTTGTGTGGGCAAAGGGAGAGCGATGGAATTGCTATTAAGCATGAGAACAACTGAAGCCATGTCTAGTCTGTTGACAACATTTGCTTGAACACACAACAATCCAATGTGAATACATCGTATCATTTCGCTCAATGGACCACTCCTCAATGTGAGATCTATGAGATTCGCAATTGTCCCCTCTCTCCAATTTTTCCAAGCCTGAAAATATACATTAATTCATACATACATGTCAAAGAAAATAGAGTAGAATATTGCTGATTTTCATTTTAACAAAGAACAGAGGTCTGATAATTTATGTATACACTCACATAGCTTAGAAGATACTCTTTGTTCTCCCCTTCACGGAAAGATGTAATTTTTTGACCACTTACAATCTCCAGCATCAGCACACCAAAACTAAAGACATCTGACTTGACGGAGAATTGCCCAAGCATTGCATATTCTGGTGCCATATATCCACTGCATATCAATATTAATAAACTCAACTTCAATTTGAAGGCAGTAGAGCTTTGATTATTATTTTCAATTAATTTGATTTCTAATAGAAAATGCAAAATTGCAATCCTTAGCTCTAGCCTATTTGGATATGTTTATATACTTACTAGGTCCCCACAATTCTGTTTGTACTGCCTTCAGTCTGATCTAGTACACACATCCTTGCCATGCCAAAATCTGAAATTTTAGCATTCATTTCTATATCTAATAGAACGTTAGCAGCTTTGAGGTCACGATGAATAATCCGAAGTCGAGAATCCTCGTGAAAGTATAAAAGCCCTCGAGCAATGCCTTTTATAATTTTATATCGACTCTCCCAATCTAGATTTGCACTTTTCTTGGGATCTACATATGCATGAAATTGTACTCAATCAAATATTTAAAATTTATGATTTTTTAGGGAAATGAATGAAATTATCTTCATCGCATGAATGTAAACATAGAATGCAATGGTACCAAATATATAGTGATCAAGGCTTCTGTTTGGCACGAACTCATACACAAGAAGACGTTCATTCCCTTCCAAGCAAAACCCAAGGAGCCTAACTAAATTCCGGTGTTGGAGCTTGGCCACTAATACAACCTCATTCTTAAATTCCAAATCTCCTTGTCCAGAGTTTTTCGATAGTCTTTTTACTGCTATCTCTTGTCCATTGGAAAGCTTACCCTGAATATGTGAGAGAATAAGGCACAAATAAAAGAATTCGAATCAATTTTCAGGAAATAAATACAATGGTATGACATATTTTGACAATATATGCTTGGTAATACTTTTTATACTGTACTGTTTTCATACCTTATAAACGGGCCCAAATCCACCTTTTCCAACCTTATTTGCATCAGAAAAGTCGCACGTGGCAGCTCTAATAACATCGAAATCGAATTGCAAGGATTCCACGTCTCCCATTTCATCCATGGCTTCAGAAAAGAAAAGGAACCACCGAGTTGATATATATTCGAATGATTTATTAATTTGGTCAATATGAAAGCATACAATACAACAAGGTATGGCATCTAATTTGATTTGTGGGTTCGTATCTCTAGTAACTAATTAGAGAGAGTGGAAGCATTCATAAGAAAAAATAATTTATTTTTCCTGAAACCCAGTGTTACCCAGTACTGTTACCCATGCAAGTGCAAAAAAGAAAGTCATGAATTTCGTAACTGTTATATAATATATGAAAATAGCCTTCAAAATCTGGAAAAAAAAAAATACAAGGAATACAAGAACTATGTTGTACTTACTTTCAAAATGATCCTTGCGTTTCCTCCATCTTAAAAATAGATAAATAATACTGATGACGGCCAGTATGATAACAACAAGAGTGGGCACTACAATGACGACGGCAGATCGAGTTGTGGTGTTTCTCATAGTTCCTGCGAAAACCAAAAGCTTTTGAAAGCCAAGCCAACTACAAAACTTGAAATGGTCAAATTTATCTCACAAATCACAACTTATCACGTGCAACATAAAGAGTAAGGATAGCACCTACGCTGACCCAATAAAAATAATTATGATTTCATCCATGCGAGATATATGAGGATTATAAATTTATTATACTTTTATGGGAGGAGGTGAGATAGGTTGCTAAAAGATAAATTTCTCGTATCTCTTCTTATCAGCTTGAATTTTTGAGACTAATGATGATTTAACAGTTGCAAATGTTGAGAACGATAAGACAGAAAATAAAGAAAAAAGAGAATCAAGAACATGAACACAAAATTTTGTGATTAAGCAACGTGCCTATATCCACAAAGCTGCAAATGATTTTTATTTTCTTAAAAGTCGAAATACACTGTGTGGCACTATTGTTCACTCTATGTAGCCATGCGGAATTACAATATATGTGTGTGTGTGCACGCACGCATGCGCATGCAGAGGGCAAAATCCAAATCAAAACAATTATCGGTTATTTCGCTTGACCGAGTATCAAGTGAACTCTCTATTTGAAATTCGTTTGAGCTAAATGTCGAGCGAACTCTCTATTTGAAGTTCACTCAAGTGACTAGCTTAGCAGACTTCCTATCTCGCGTTCGCTCGACTCCCTAACGAGCCAAATACCAAGATCTACACAAAAATCTAACAATTCCCCCACTTGGAGATCGGTACAACCACATGTATCAATCATCTGCCTCCAAAACTGAAATCTTCACCTTAGCAACTCGTAGCTCCTATCTTCAAGCTAGAAGACCAACTGAAACACCCTTAGTTAACATATTCCACAGATCTCCTCAAGTATCTACTAGTCATCATCAAGAAGAGATCAAATAACTTGATATCTAATCTAAATATATATGGAAAAATATAGTTGCAAGCACAATTGTGCACTAATCTGTGCACTAATGTGGTGTGATTGGTTAAAAAGTAGATTTTATTGAAAACAATGTTAATTTAAATTTTAAGTATGAATAAATCAGTATTGGTACACAGATTAGTGCGCGACTGTGCTTGTATGTAGCAAAACTCAATATATATTGGCCCTGGAATGAAATGTTGTATTCTTGGCAAGAATATGGCACTCTGACTGTCAATGTAGAGAGTATCATCCTCATTGTTCTTAGTTCTTACCCAACTCCTCCAACAAACTCTGTAACCAAATCATCTCCTTTGAGCCTTCATATACAACAACATACTCGGATTTTGTGGTAGACAACACAACAGTCTTTTGCAAATTGGAACCCCAAGACACAACTCTCCGATTGTTAGCGTCACTAGCTAAATCATCATTAACATAACCATGTAGTTTTATACTTGCTCTAATAAAGCAAAGACACGTATCTAAATAACCCTATAGATACCTCAAAATCCATTTTACTGCCTTCTAGTGCAGCTTTCCTAGATTACCCATGTACCTACTCACAACTTTCACTACATGAGCAATGTCTAGTCTCGTATAAATCATAGCATACATAAGAGAACCACTAGCTAAGGTATAGGGTACGTGACTCATATTTTTCAAGCACCTCCTCTAACTTTGGCGACTAATCCTTTGTAAGTCTAAAATAACTTCCCAAACATGTAGCCACTGGTTTGCCTTTGTCCATATTGAACTTGTTGATGACTCTTTTAACATACTTCATATGTGTGAAAGTCTCAATGTGCCTTTGACTTTGTCTCTGATAGTTCTCATGCAAAGGAATTGCTTTGCAACTACAAAATCCTTCATTGCAAACTGTTTTGACAGCTACTTATTCAGATTGTTGATCTCCTCAATACTAGATCCTGCAATGAGCATAACATCCACATACAACAATAGAATAATACAAGAGTCATCAGAATACCTAACATAACGACAATGGTCTGTGTGACATCTAGTGTACCCTGAACTGCATATGAAATTGTCAAACTTCTTGTATCATTGCTTAGGAGCTTGTTTCATGCCATACAAGCTCTTCTTTAGTTTGCAAACAATAAAGGACCCCTCTAGCTTATGCATATATTTGTCTTCTTCCAATCACTATCAAGAAATGTCGTTTTCATAGTAATAATATGATAGTTGTGATTTTCACACTTAGAGAGAAAATCTCAGAATAGTTAATGTCTCTCTTCTGCCGAAACCCTTTCATAACAAGTCTCGCTCTATACCTTGCGGCTTTCATTGTCATCATGCTCAATTTTCAATCGATATACCCACTTGTTGTGCAAAACATTATTCTCTGCTGGAAGCACTACAAGAAAAATGAGCTTTTGTGACCAATTTATTGCAACGAAAAGACTATTCACAACCAATTTAGTGAAGTTCAATTAGCTCATATGGCTAATTCCATAACAAAGAGCCCATCTTATCTTTCATTGCTAACTTCCACTTGCTTGAAATCTCATCTTGAAAGGTTTCATTATAACTTTACTGCTCACCATCATCAATCAACAAAATATAATTCAAGGTGGATAAAAACAGCTATGGAGGTCTGGTAGCCTTGGAAGACCTACCAACAACAACTATAGGTGTAGATGACTTTGTATCTAAGTACGGAACAATAGGAATGCGTGCATCAAGCTCACTCTCCCAGTCACTCATACTTTTGCTTTGCACTGTGATCACAAGAAGTTCATCCAGGCTTAAAAACTTAGACTGGTTGCATCTGCAGTATATGTTGCTGCACTAGACTTATCCTTGTACATGGCTTTTTCATAAAAATTGTGTTCCTACTCTTGATGGTTTTCTGCATCTAATCATCCAAAAAGTGGGAGCCAAATGACTTATCCTCATAGCTGATAAAGAAACAATTTCTTGATTTGGCATCGAGCTTGCTATGTGCATTAGAATCAATCTGAACCTAAGAAATACAACTAAAGACTTTTAAGTGAGAAATTCTCCCCCCCTTTTTCACTCCAAACCTCCTTAGATAGTCTGCACTCTAATAGAGTTGATGGCCAACAGTTAATCAGAAAACTGTAATGTTATCAATATGTCCCACAGAGATTAGGTTTTTCTACACTTGAATGACCATTGTCATCAAGTAGTCTGATAAAAACTTTGCAATATTTCATATTTGAAAGGAAGCCAGACTTTGTTTCAACCTATACTTGGCATTCTACCCTGAAGTAGAGGCTTTGTCATGTCTACATCCACATGAATTCGAAGGCACTTTCCCTATCCCAAGCCTTCCTTGTTTACATCCACTTCATGCATTACCCCAATTTTCCTGCCAATTTGCATCCCAATCTCCTGAGATATTGATGCCAATGGTAGATTATGAATTTGCATCCAAAACGGTTCATGAGAAAAAGGGATATCCTTTGTAGTAGCCATACCACCATCAAAAGCCTGGAGCGCTATAAGAGCACGATCAAAGAACCATGGCCTGGCATACAAAACTTTGTCTTTATCAGATTGCTCCTAAAAATCTATGATAAAATGACTATCACCAACTTCTTTGAAAACCACCCATCCATCCAACTTCCAAACTTGGACATAGTAGCTTTAAAAGCTTCTCTGTTAAAACCTTTATCTACAATAAGTAACACCATCAAACAATGTTCTCCTCCAACATTTGAATCTCTAACAGTATCATCTATTATCTGCATCAGTTTTATTTTCACATTCCGTGAGATGGAAACCCTGCCATCTCCTTAAAAATCATCCTGCTCCATTGGCCATGCACAAGACTTAACACTAGGCTGAGAAAATAATCGAACTACCACCTTACTCTCTAAACCGAGAATAGAAGGACCAGCTTAAAAAATATGTGAAGCCACTTGGTTTTTAGGCAGAAGGGAATTAATAAATGAATGTTTAAATCATGATTCTACTTTTTTTTGTGTCTTTTTTATACCTGCATTATCAGGTAGTTCATCACTCATAATTGCGACCCAACAAGCTAGGCATGACTTCCACGTTTGTACCCAATTTTCCTATATTTTAAAGAATTTTTACTTATTTTTCTGAGCAAAAATAAATGAGCTTTTAATATAAATAGTGATAATGGGCTTTTATTTATGGGCAATTTTTTATTTAGCTAGGGGAGAGTGATAGTGTGATACACGGTGTTCCTATCAGTATTCCTGTTTTTCTTGATTTGTAATATTTTAGACATATAAGCCTATTTATTTTCACATACTATTTTAATTTATCTCATCTCATTATTATAACTTTTTAAAATTTTAAAATAAAAATAATATTAAAAAAATATATTCTAATAATATTTTATTCAACTCTTAATTTTAATCATAACTCATCTCATCTTATCTATAAAACAAGAAAACAAAAAATAAATAAATAAAGATAAGCTTATTATCTTTTACTATCAATTTATTATTCTATAGTGTATCTAAATTTTTTTAAGTATTTTTTTAACCTCGTTAATCATTAAGAAAATTTTTTTAAAAAAATAGACAACTCCAGTAAAAGTCACTTCTTTAATCATTAAATAAAAAAATAAAAAACATTTAAAATACAAAAGAAATAGTAAATAAATAGTAGGAGGTAATAAGCATATCCTTATCCATCAACTTAGGCTTTGTTTGGATACAAAAAATGTTTCATCTCAAAATAATAATAATCTTAAAAATAATATTTTAATAATATTTTATTTAATTTTTATATTTTATTTCAATTCATCTTATTTCAACTCACTATCGAATCGCAGCTTACTGTATCAGATTAAGGCCTCATTTAGTTGTAAGATTCAGTTGAGATCAACTTAATTCAGTCTAATTTTAAGCCAAGTCTAACATCTAAACACTCAACTCTCAAATTATTAAATTCATCTCAATTCAAAATTCTCTTACACATAGGACTCACTACTCTTTAATTCAACACATTTTAATACGTAAGTCCCATAATTTTTTTTAATTTTTCATAAATAATACTAAACTCATCTTAATATCTAAATACATATAAATTCATTTTAAATAACTTTTATATAACCCACTCTGACTACTCAATCTCTTACTATAAGAATTTAACTCAACGTTCAAACGAAGCCTATTTTATAAGTTTAGTTTTGTTGCAAGTTTAGTTTGGTTGAATTTCTTTGCTAGAGTTTTTATCTAATAATAATAATAAGAGAATGAAAAGCAGCCAAACGGGTTCTCCACTTTACCTTTTGATCCAGGTGCAGAGCCCGTAGGTGGAGGCGGAGACGCAGGCCCTGGTGCAGGAGGGGGCGCCGTAGATTCATTGTAAAATGGGTACAATTCGTACCTAACATTACAACTAGGAAACAGAACCCTTCCCCCTTGCTTCCCATCACAACATATCGGAAGACGGGAGATAACTGTCTGCATCAGACACCAGATGCAATCGCTGCTAGACAGGTCCGGCGTGCACTGTATAAGGCTGTACAGATTATGAAACTTGGAAAATTTCGTTTGATAGGTTCCAAATTTTTTGACTCCGATTGGAAAGTTCGAGGCCCTACTTGCCAAGTCAGTCAACGTCATGCCCACCAGCCGGTTAAATCGGTCCTGCTCCGTGATGTTCTGCGTGTTCAATAGATAAACTCCAGGCCATAGAGTCACGGTGGAAAAGATAGACTCGTTGGAGTAGCGAATCATGCACTCGTCGTACCAAATTACAGCAACCTTTTCACTTGAACATCTAGCGGCGAGCACTTTGGTCGCGGAAGCCACGCATGCTCGGCACATTTGGGAATTGACATCGCCTCGGCAGAGGAAGAGGCCGTAGAGGGTGTCGGAGGTGTTCTGGCCGGAGGTGGTGTTGTAGAATTCGATGTTGCGGCTGGCGTTGGAGGAGAGGGAAGAGAGGAGGGAGTTGAGACTGGAATTGTAGAGGCTATTTTGGGAGAAGGTACTGTTTGCACAGAAGTGGTAGAGTGGAACTGGATCGGCGGCATGAGTGGTCAGACTAAGGGAGCCAAGCATGAGAAGTAACACGACGTAAAGAAAGAAGGGATTGAAGGGAAGCATTTTGATGAAAGAATCTCTTCCACTTTGAAGTTGTGCAAGATTTGCAGTACGTACTACGTATTGTGTAATCAACCAGGATACAGAATAGATATACGCAGAACAATGCTAAATATAGCCTCCATTTCTGACTGTAATATAGCCTAAATAATTTTATTTTAAAATTTTTTAAAATTATAAAAATATCTCTATAAGCCAAATCCTGGAATTCAGTGGTGAAAACGTAAGACATTTTGCCTTCGGGAATTGGGGTCTTCTTGACCCAGTCAACAAAGGGGCGAGCCAAACTTTTTATAATTTTATTTTTAATAAAAAAATTGTATTATTTTTTATTTTTATTTAAAAATTTAAAAAAATTAGAATAATTAATTTAAAAAATTAGAATAATTAATTTTAAATTATTTATATTTAAATAATAATAAAATAAAATAAAATTAATGACATGAGATTAAATATATTTTTAAGAGAAATGCTACTCATAAGCCCCTCCACCACACATCAAATATTTTTTATTTTTTTAAATTTTTTTTAGATTTTTTCTTTTTAGAATATTTTAATTTTTCTATTTATTATTTATATAACAAATATTTGATAAAATAAAAAAATTAAAAAAATTAAAAAAATAGGTGATGTGTGATGTAGGACTTATCAGTATAATTTTTCTATTTTCTAAACATCCGTTGATATCTCACTCTTCCGTGGCAAAGCAGACAAGGTGGAATCAGAAATTAAAAACAAATTTATTTAACTGAAAAATTAAATTTCAATAATAATAAGAAAAAGAAGGACATTCTAGTGGGATACGAGATAAGATATCGTGATATCGTCGATGGCCAATGACGTCTCTCTCTCTCTCTCTCTCATATCTCCCATGAAGCGTACGAACATTTGCTTAAGCATTTTCTCGGAGGCAGCCGGGAACTTACCCTGTATTTCAAGGAGTGTACTTTTCTTCGGGTCTCTATCATCTAGAACTTGGTTCATAATTCAGTGTATGTATACACTCTGCGTCCGAGGAAAGCAGTGTATGTACAGTATAGGGATTCGTGATACACCCAAGTTATGGTCAGACAAATTCTTCCGAATGGATAAATGTTTTTTTTTTTTTTCATATATGTTTTTATATCTTTGAACAATTTTTTTAAAAATAAATTCATAATATTATTAAAAAATATTTACTTAATTATTAACTAAACCAAAAGGGTCGAGACCCATCTCAATGAATTTAGCATTATTTAAACATTATTTATATATGTATGTATTTGCCAAAGGAATTTGTGGTTAACATAATTCAAAAATGGCTGGCATCACCGTGGACCCATTTCACAGCTAGAGTAAAATACGTGCAGATATTGGCTTCATATGATTTGTAAAAGAGAAATCTCTTTTTCAATTGCGCATAAGGTAAGTATCGCATAATTTTTAAAAAAAAAAAAATTAATAAATATGATATTTGTTAGGCCACGACATTTTGTGAGGATGGACGTGAGGTACATGGAACGTACGTAACTCAAGTTGAACGTGAAAAGCTTGTTGCGTGCGACATGCATGCAGAGATGCTTACGGGCACGTGAAGAATGAGAAAGTTACGTTGGGGTGGACTGGGTCACCTGTAGGACCGGATCATTGACAGTTAGAGTGATTTTTATTGCGTATTTAGTTTGTTATTTCGTGTACTCTGTTTTTCTGCATGTTTATTTCGTGTGCTCTGTTTTTCTGTTTTTACGTGTGTGCGTGTCCAGCAGTTGGTTTCTCATTTCCTTTTATTTCGGTTTCCTTGTACATGGCTTGGCTTATTTAAAGCGGCCGAAAGATGTCAAAAGGGAAGGTAATCATTTGTTATTCAATCTGTGGTACTATTCTCACCCGAAGAGAAACTACTTTGTGGTACGTTCTCACCCGAAGAGAACACTTGCCTATCATTCAGTGTTGGGACCTATCAATATTTATGTGAAAAGATTAAATTTTTAATAGTAAATTTTATTTTTTGAAAGAATTAAATAATGCTTACATACTCTACTACTACTGTATATAATATTATTCTTTATAAATAATAATAAAAAAATAATAAATAATTTATTAATATTAATAAAATAATATAAAAATATATGAAGTAATTGTATTCCGAAAGAGATCTTAGATTTTTTTTTTTTTTTTTTGAGAGAGAGATCTTAGATTCTTAATACAACTTATTAGCATGTTTCTAGTCAAAACATGTGAGTGATGAGACAACATGCGTTGAAATATTGGTGATTTGATTAGAAAAAACAAAAACATAGGTTGAAATATTCAAAACATGTGAGTAACGTCTTCACCAATCCAGTTGTCCTTGTCTCCTAGGATCTACAAGTTTATCAAGATGAAAGAGACTATTCAGTCAATAAATAGAGGACCAGATGCACATGGAAACAGATGTGCAAGTGTTAAGACAGATGTTCCGGTCGACATACCATATAGAAAATAGTCAAGGCTTTTATTAGGAAGAAACTCATAGACAAGTATCTTTTCTTCTCCTTCCAAGCAGAATCCCAACAGCGCTGTTAAATTTTTGGGTTGAAGTTTGGCTGCCAGTACAACCTTGTTCTTAAATTGATCTGCACCTTGTCCAGAGCTTCTCCGTAGCCTCTTTACTGCTATTTCTTGTCCAGAAGGAGGTGTAGCCTGCCAATATTGGTACTTCAACCAGCTTTAGAATAATTTTCATTGTAGAATTTATAAAATCCCGACTTCAAAAGGTTTTTAAAATTCTGAATTTGTTCATATTGAAATGCAATAAATTTGATAGATATGGTTCTTTTGAGAACTATTAGAAAATTGGAAAAAGAAAAAATGAAGAAAGTCAATAAATGGATATTGATTAATTTAGTACCTTGTAAACCTCTCCAAATCCACCAGAACCTAACTTCTTGTCATTTGAGAATTTTGATAGGGTCCTCGATCGAGATTCTAGATACCAAGCTGTTGCGCCTCTCTTTGTACCTTGATGATCGATGTGATTTGCCACTTGCTTGACTGTGATAGTTATGGGTGATGTTGGCTAAACTCATATGAGTGTTCAAAGGATTATGGTAGTCAAAATTCTAGTGGTTGTGTATGCGTGCATGCATGTGCAGTGGCTGAATGGGTTAAAGCGGTCGAGTGGGATAAAGCGGTTAAGTGGCTGGGCTGACTAAGTCAAGCACATGTGTCTCCTGCCGGTAGCCTGACCAAGTTAAGCACACAGGTATCTCCTGATGGTGGCTGACCAAGTCAAGCACAGATGTCGCTTGATGGTGGGCTAACCAAGTCAAGCATAGGTGTCTTTTGATGGTGAAGCACACATGGCTATGGGTGGTTTTTGTGGGCTGACCGAGTGGCTTGGATGGTGGCTAATAACTATCAGCTTGTCCCTGACCTTGCTCTAGATTCGACCAGAGATGCCTGGTGCAGGCCAGATGCCCTTCAATGGCAACTCGTGACTACCTTATGCGATGCCCCACTCGAGTAGTGCAAAACGATCGGCAATCAAATGCAAATGCAATGCAATAGACACAAATCATAATGCTGAAATACCTCAAGAATGCATTAATGAAAGGGAAAACAATGAAAAGCATAGGTAAGCCTGATTTACGAATTACATAAGGTGAGCCTTCTCCTTTGGGATTCACGGATTGCACCCAATGGAGCCTAAGTGACAAAGCACCAATGTATCTATGGGGGCTTACAAGCCAAATTCGTCCAATTGTTTAAAGATAAAACCAACTGATGGCCTAGTGCCTTACTTATATTAGAAAGCAAATAAAATGATTACAAAAGGAAAATGGTTGCTGGATCCACGCCTCTTGGTTAAGGCCTCATGCTGTCAGTGGGCTATGGGTGGCCTAGATGAACCCACAGCATAGGCTGCTTGCTTGTGTGCGTGGGTCTTCAGGTTGGCCTGCTGGGTTGGCCCTGGCTGGTCCTTGGTCCCTGCATGTGTAGCCCAGGTTGTGTGGGCTGGGCGCCATTAGTGAGTTACTGGGTTGGACCGTGTTGGGCTCGAGCATAGTAGGCTGCTGCATGGCCAAGCTAGTGGGGCCTAGGCGTTGGTCTAATGGCCCAGGCTAATGGGGCCTGGGCGTTGGTCAGCAGGGCCCTGGCCAAAGCCAGAGCGTTGAGCGGCATGCCAGCCTGCGTGAGCTTGTCGGGCAACCGCACTGTCAATTCAAACATGGGTGTGAATGCGTACGCTGTGTTGGCGTCTAGGCCATGCATGGGTGTTGTGTTTGTGCACAGCCCATCCAACGCGTGGGGTGTGTGCGTAGCCCATGCGTGCACGCTGCGCACACGCACTAGGCTTGCATGCAGTCTAGCCGCGCGCTGAGCATGGTGTGACAACCTCGCTTGTGCGCGCGCTGACTGTGCATTGCTTGGTTGAGGGTAACCATAGCCTAGTATTCTCCAAGGGCTCGGTTTGTGGGCAATCAAGCGATGCCAACAGTGCTCCTAACGTGATGTCTGAGCATGGGAGGGTGCTTGTCAAGGCATGGCCTGTGGCCTCCTGCCTTAGGGTTTTGACAAATTTGTTGGTGGCAACTTCAATTGTTCCAAAATCAAATTGCAAGCAGTCTGCTGTTGCTATTTCCTTTGCAATTTCATTTGCAGCTATGTATCCCAAAAAAGGAAGAGATTATAGAGCAATTTGTGCAGATATGAGGAAGCAAAGTTTATACCATTAGTGATTTAGCAATATGATAGAGATAATTTACTATTCTCTTCATCATTCTCACAAGTGGAGGTCAAATAACAACTTTAATTGGATGAGTATAGAATACAGTTACATGTTTGATTTTTATTCTTCTTTTCTGGGGCAGATAGGCGTTTGAATCAAAGTGTTGAAGACTGAGGTCTTTTATATCAAAATGTTAAGTAGAAAGTAAAAAAGGAGAAAGCAGTGTTAAGTCTACTCACGAAACTTGCAGACATTACAACTGGGAAAAATAACTCTTCCCCCTTGCTTTCCATCACAGCATATAGGAGGACGACCAATAGCTGCCTCAAGACACTTCTTGCAAATGGTACCGGACAGGTCCGGTGTCCGGCATACATTGTACAAGGTTGTACAGATTTTGAAACTAGGAAAATTTTACTTCCTCTATCCCTTACTTCTTAGCATCGGTCAGGAAGTTTGAGGCCCGACTTGCTAAGTCAATCATCGTCATGTTCAGCAGCCTATTAAACCGGTCCTTCTCGGTGATGTTCTGAGTGTTCAATGGAGAAATTCTAGGACTTACGGCCACAGTGGAAAAGATAGACTCGTTGGCATGGTGAATCATGCACTCGTTGTACCAAATAACATTAACATTTTCCCTTGAACATTTAGCGGCGAGCACTTTGGTCGCGGCGGCCTCACATGCTAGGCACATTTGGGAAGTGACATCGCTGCGACAGTGGAAGAGGCCGTAGATGGGGTGGGAGGTGTTCTAACCAGAGGTGCTGTTGTAGAATTAGATGTTGCGGATGACGTTAGAGGAGAGATAAGAGATGAAGGAGTTGAGACTGGAGTTGTAGAGGCTATTTTGGGAGAAGGTAGCTATTTTTCTTTTTACAGAAGTGGCAAGAGTGGAACTGCGTTGCGTGAGTATAGGTCTGGCCAAGGAAGCCGAGCATGGAAAGCAACCAAGGATCATGGAGAGATTGAAGGAAGTCATTTTGATAAATCATTTGCTTCCCCTTCGCCACTAACTCAGTTTATATTCATGTGGTGACTTCGTACGCCTCAGACATGTAATGGAAACTTATAAATAAGCTAGGTTTTGCAATTACTGATTTTTTTTAAGACTGGAGTTAAAAGAAGAAATGGATTCATCAAGAGAAATTTTAAGAACAACATAATAAGGATTGTTGGTAATGATTTCTGAGACCCAGTTGATTGCTGGGCTGCCTGTTGCTCCTGACTTAGGTTTGTGTAACACTCATTGGAAAGAGACCAGATCAATGCAATTTACTCATTTTGAGGATGAGAAACCTCCAGAAAATTAGAGAGAAAGTGAGAGAGAAAATGAGGAAATTGAATTCAAATAACAGTTTTGATGATTCCTTCCACGCACTGAGGATATTAGTACCTAAGGAATACACACCCGCGGCATTCCCAGAGTCTCATCCAATAGGATTACAATATCACATAACAGGAGTAAAATAGTAATAATAATTGCTAAAGATCCTAAAGGGCTCAATAAGACCTTACATATGTACAGAAAGATTTTAAAAAACAGATAAAAGGGCCCAGGGTCCACAAGTGCCACTCTATGCCATCCACCGTGCCGTTCCTTACCAAGCCTCCGTGTCCTGGCCCACGACAAGCGCAGTTCTCTATTCCCATCAGGCCCTTCACGCTGTTTGTATTCAGTGATTATTGGGATGACTGAACCTCTTCTAAGAATGTCTTCGATTTGAGAATGCCCTTCCATATTAACGAAGGATCAAGGCAGATAGAGCTCGTAGTAAGGTTTGCTGGCCTAAAGATAAAGTCAATTGCTCGAAGTAAGGGAGATGCTTTGCTACTCTAAGGTTATTCTTGGAGTCTCGAGATTCACCTTTACGATTGCGGCCACAAAGTCATGAGAAAGCTTACGAAGAGATTTTCTGCTAATTAAGTACTCAATATCATAAACGCACTCTACCACTTACTGTAATAAACCCAAATTAACTTGGGCTTAAATGTAACTTGCATTATCTTTGTTTTAGTAGATTTGGTTGTGCATTTTAGTGGGCCTAGAGTCTACTCCTTAAGGCCTGGTTTTGGTTTGGACTTGTGCTTGAAATCTCTGTTATTAGCTGTTGTTATTAGAGCTAGCCCACGACCTAAGTTGCTTGCTTGTGTTAGGGACGCCTGAAAGGTGTATGTACTGGGAAAGAATATGGGAGGGGTATCTGGAATGTTGTTCGGCTTGATTTTGATAGAGGAATTGGGGTGCCTTGAACAACCCCAAGCCGTGATTATTTTTCAAGATTAATATCCATTTCAATTTTATTCTTAATTTCCTCCATAAACAAAACCGCGCTCTTGTTACTCGTGTACGCAAGCGTTGTTGTCAGTATGTTGTCCTCGCCAGTATAACGTTGTCCTTTGGCACAGCTGGCCGGAGGAAACGGCAATTGTTGTGAAAAATATGACATAAAAGAAAAAGTAAAACAACAAATAAACAAACAATAAATCACACAAAACATATTTACGTGGATGAGCAACATGCTTATGCTCACAGATCTATAAAAGATCTTATTATGTTGAGGAATCACAAAATATACTTTGTAATGAAATTTAATTGTTTAGAACGCCCATATTGTTTATAATAAGCATATTTATAAGATCACACGACAGAAATCTTAATTTTCACTTTTCTGCGATATTCGCTCAAACGGAGTGTCGAACGTGCATTGAGCGAACTTTCTGTCTATTTTTCCCTTAAACTATGAGTTGAGTGACTGTCAAGCAAACTCTTTGACTGGGCTATACTTGAGCCCATTTTTTAGCGGGACTCAAGCAAACTTTCGGGTTAAATGTCGAGCAAATATCGAACAAACTTTTTGTCGGGCACTTCTTGAGCTAAAAAAGTGCCAAAATCCACTTATAAATTGTAACAAATCATTTTCCGATTGGGTCATCAAGTTGGGCCGCCATATAATAAGCTAGGCTCCACAAACCCAACAACAACTTTCCTCACTATTAAAATCACTGCTGGATGAATCAAATGATATATTTTCAACTAATATTTTCCTTTGCATAACTGCCAAAATGGAAATATCTCACTTGCGTTGTTGAGACGGTGCGTGGTTTCAAGAGGACTTCATTTTGACGTAACTCTTCTTATGGAAGATTGGTGATAAAACTTTTCATATAGATGGAACGGTGGCTATCTTTTGTCTGATATGTATTTAATTTATTTCATTGTATTGATCTTGGGAATAAGGTGATGTTTTTTCCTTGGACGCTTGGGCTTTAGTGGTTTTATATTCTTGGATTTTTTTTGTAAGTCTTTAGTGTCAAGTTGTAGTCTCGGTTTTCCTCCGCCATAAGTGAGGTCTATTTCAATAAATTCGGAGAGGAGTCACTCTTGAACATGTGACTTTGACTCTTAAAAAAAAAAAAAAAAGACATTCTTTCTAGATATATCCAATAACCAAATATAAATTCTTACTCACGAAACTCCTTAATCAAACTGTCCTACAAAAACAAAGAAAACTAGAGCATCATAAAGACGTTTCACCTAGTAATTACAGAAACACTAAATAAGTATATGGTCAAAGAGAGCTGCTACCTGTACGTAACAAAAACATAGTCTTCAGCACGTACTGACGTGTCATTGTTATTAAAAAGAGAAATGCTAAACGTACTAACACAAAAACGTAGAGTTTGTTACGGACTGATGTGGCAAGGGCATAAGTGTAAATGCACTAATAAAGAGAAAACCTATCCCCTTCTCCCCCATTCTCATTTTGCGTATTGTCACCGTATAGGCCTTTCTCTGTCTCCATGCGTGTTGCTCCCTCTCCTTGACTAGGACAATGTGCACAACCAAGATTTCTCTTCTGGCATGGTGTCTTCTGCTACAATGTCAATAGAAAAAATGTCACTCTTAACTCCATAAAAAGCATATTGATAGGGCTATGACGAGGCATGGACACTCTTAACTCCATAAAAAATGTCAATGGAAAGCCAAAAGTAAACATTAAGCATAAGAACTATTATTCCATCAAAAGGAACCCATTATAATCTAAGCAAAGACTTGGGGAGAAGACAGAGGGGGGAAGACAGAGAGGCAATGGTGGCTTTAATGGAGAACTAACCAACCACGAAAAGCTCAACAAATTTTAGAATTACAAATATGTATTGAACGTTAAAGAAAAAGAAGAAAATTCTTGCCTTAAAAAAAAAAAAAAGGAACTTGGGTGCTTACCTACTACCTTCTCCATGCGTGCTGCATTACATTCTCCATGTGTGGAAAGTCTTCATGAGCAATGAGAGGGCCAGCTGCAAAGGAATATTTTACAGAATGGAAGTTGTAAAGTCTGTGTTAGAGTTTTGAAAAAGGGCTTTTTGTCTCTCTCTTTAGTTTTGTATTTTTATTATTTTTAATAGAGAGCTGCTTCCCGTATGTAAAAAAAAAAACGTAGTCTTTAGTAGAGACTGACATGTCATTGTTATTAAAAATAATTAAAATACAAAACTAAAGAGAGAGACAAAAAACCCCTTTTCAAAACCCTAACATAGACTTTACAACTTCCATGCTGTAAAATATTCCTCTGCAGCTGGCCCTTTCATGACTCATGAAGACTTTCCACACATGGAGAATGTAATGCAGCACGCATGGAGAAGGTAGTAGGTAAGCACCCAAATTTTATTTTAATTTTTTTTTTTGTTTTAAGGCAAGCATTTTCTTCTTTTTCTTTAACGTTCAATACATATTTGTAATTCTAGAATTTGTTGAGCTTTTCATGGTTGGTTAGTTCTCCATTAAAGCTCCCATCGCCTCTCTGTCTTCCCCCCTCTGTCTTCTCCCCAACTCCTTGCTTAGATTATATAATGGGTTCCTTTTGATGGAATGATAGTCCTTATGCTTAATGTTTACTTTTTGCTTTCTATTGACATTTTTTATGGAGTTAAGAGTGTCCATGGCTCGTCACAGCCCTATCAATATGCTTTTTATGGAGTTAAGAGTGACATTTTTTCTGTTGACATTATAGCAGAAGACACCATGCCGGAAGAGAAATCTTGGTTGTGCACATCATCCTAGTCAAGGAGAGAGAGCAGCATGCATGGAGAAGGAGAAAGGCCTGTACGGTGACAATACGCAGAATGAGAGTGGGGGAGAAGGGGATAGCTTTCTCTTTATTAGTGCATTTACACTTATGCCCTTGCCACATCAGTCTGTAACAAACTCTACGTTTTTGTGTGAGTACGTTTAGCATTTCTCATGGTGAAAACAAGATCCAACTCCAAAAGAACAGGCGGCAACAAGTCTGTCCTTCCTGGCCCTTAGCTCCAACAGTTTAGCTTCTTTCTTCGTAATTGTGGCCTTCAACTCTGCAAGCTCCTGCTCTGATGGATGGTTGTGAAACTCCACAATCATGTGGCGGAGATGACCAAGTAGAAATCCCATGTCAAAGCCAGCTGCGAGAACTTCCTTCAGTGCATCGCGCCACTCCAAACACAGTAATATCTAAGTCCTTCAAGGGCACGCGACCAATATCCAGAAGTACAGCAGATAGAAGCTTTAGAAACATGCTCCCAGCCATGTTTTCTAGCCTGCACTCTCTGTGAAGTCACCATAACGGTGCAGCTTCTCCAACAAAGGGACGCCTTCCCTAGGGATGGTAAACCGTAGGAATTTCTACAGGTAGTCGTCGAAATAGTAGAAGTGAGACACAGGTTGACTGTCATTGGATCCTGTATCGAACTTGTCCAGTGCCTCCTGTAGCTTTAAACTATATTGACTCGTTCCAGTGGCTTGGCTAACCTACTGCTGGTTAACCATGGTCATAGACTTTGTACGGAATGCAAAACAAGCAAACCATGAACGTCTCTCCTTGTTCTTCTTTGGTTGGCTAGGAACCATATTGACAGGGCCACCCATTGTTAATAGTTCCTCATTCCCCTCACCAGGCATTGTCCCCGTAACAACTCCTGCCACATTAATCTAAATTACATACATCCAAAAGGCCTGAAAGAGGGCAGAGGAATAGAGAAGGGGGCTACTCATACTTGGTTTCCCTCATTGACAGACTCATTGTCGCTATTGTCTTCACCCTGTGATTCCATACATAATTATTTCCCACTAGATGCAGAGGTCCATCACCCCTACTGTGGAAGGAAGCCAGGTCTCCACCTAATCTAACTTACCTACAAACCAAGTAGTGTGTGGGGGCTTGAAAGATCATCCATTATGAAGATTTAATCCCCTCGTAATTCAAAAATTGTGGGAAAATGGTCTCTACCCTCAAAAGGCTAGCGTGTGCAATCACTACTGGACTACAAACAGCTCGGGGGACTAAATATTGGAGCTTTGGTATACTATTCCTGTTTTATGTTTTTTTTTTTAAATTTTATTTCTACTAAACTAATTAAGTTTTTTTACTCATTATCTCTACATAGATACTTGTAAAGAAAAAAAAAAGATAAAAAATTAAAATAGGTGTATGATGTGGGAATAGATGAGTAGAATTATTCTAAATATTGAGGCCAGATCCTTTTCCATATTTCTACTTGACTTCGGCCCCACATTAAAATTACCAATAGGGTAGGATCAGTATTTGAAAATAATTAGAAGATGAAGCCCAGCACCAAAAGAGAAGGTCTCCTTTGTCTAGCCATTTGTTTCCTCAGTATAGGTATGATTTTATGCTATTTGAAGCATTAAAAAACAAAACAAAACAAAACCAAATTCACTTTACTTACCGACGTTTTTCCGCATCTTCGCTCTTACACAGATGCCCGTGGAGACTATGAGTAGTACCACAGAAGTAACAGTTAGAAGAACGGCAACGGTTAGGACTACATATCGAGATGTACTGTTCCTCTCATTCCCTGCACATGGAATATATAATTCTGTACTTATTATTGAGGGTTCAGTTTTGAAACGTCCAGCACTACGTCTGGATATGAAGAATTAATATACTAAAGGAAAAATTTAGTTATAAGTACAATTATACATTAATCTACACATTAATTTAATGTGATAGATCAAAAAATAGATTTTATTGAAAACAGTATTAATTTAAATTTTAAGTATGAATGAATCAGTATTGGTGTGTAGATTAGTACACTACTTTACTTGTATGTAACAAAACTCTACTTTAAAACATGTAATAACTTAATTACTTGAGAGTGCTTAATTAGCATGAAGTGAGAATTATATACTAACATTGGATTATGATCCCCAATCATATACGCCATAAAATTTAATTCAGATCTACAGTATACCATGGATCGAGCATATGCTCCACCGTAAAAACTTCGAATAGTCTTAATATATAAATCAATATATATAACTCATGAATCTGAATTCTGGCAAAAAAAAAAGACTTGATCCATCATACATCCTTCATTTCCATATTCATCATGACCAACAAAATTTGTAGGTATTTAATGTTTTTCTTATGAAATTGTTAGACATACATAGAGTCGACATTAATTACAAATTAAAACAAGGGTTTACATCTCGTGACAATGATTTGTAAAGCCCATTACAAATGGTACTCATGATCACATGATCACATCCTCTGTTTTTTGAAACGTAAGAACATTATACATTAACCAAACTTACAAACTTCCATCAATTCGTTGTCATAGACTTTGCCACGAAACAACCTACGCAAATATTTTATGTTCGATTGACTTCCACTAACGAAGACTTGAAAATTCTTGAAAATTATATCCCTGTTTGGCGTAAGAAATTAATAAATTAGTGGCCGGTCGGCGGTATTTGTGCCGTGTAGCTTCTAGATGTAACATGTTTAGAATCGGATTGACATTATCCTTCATTTTCAATTAACAAAAGAAAACTCAGTGGACTTCTAATTCATCGGCCGTAGTTTCCTGGAAGACGTCCTCTGTCTTTTCTTTAGACAGCAGGTATTCATTTCATTTAAGGTAGCAAATTTGTTACCTCACAATATAGATATCACTATGTCCCAAACATTGTTCGGTTCGACTTTGGATTCCATTTTAATATTTCTAAGAACCAAACCAAACCAACCTGTGGGGAATTGCATAAAAAGCTTATTACACATATATGAAGTCTCATTTCTCAAGTAACAATATGCAGCATATGGTGTTGGTATTCTATGACATATTATAAGAGGAGATACTAACTTTGGAGGTCGAGTTGTTGCACTCACTCTATCGAGGGTATACTTCAGTAATCATTGATTTATCGACAGACAATGGAATTGACTTGCTCGTAGATCTATCTGACTCCAGCTCTTTGGTCGGCATGCTTGACTGATTCAATCTACCTTGGAGGAAAAATGCTGGCTTTTCAGGTGTTGGCAAAGTAACAGTGTAACTCTCAAGCATGACAACTATTGATGCCATTGTTGGTCTGTCGTCTGGATTTTCTTGAACACAAAGTAAGCCAATATGGATGCATTGAATCACTTCATTTATTTCGTACGAATCTTGCAAAGTTGGATCCAATAACTCAAAGGATGTCCTGTTGCTCCAGTGTTTCCAAGCCTGCATCAAGCAGTCAATATTAATTCTTGGTTTCAACAAAGAAAAGAAACTTCAGCATATGTTCTTCATACTCACATAGGTCAACAGGTCCACCGCAGCGTCCGATTCATAGAAAGAAGCGTTGTTTTTGCCACTTAATATCTCTAGTACTAGGACACCAAAACTATATACATCGGATTTTGCTGAAAACTGTCCTTGCATTGCATATTCTGGAGACATGTAACCACTGCAAACATATCAACAATGTTACCAAGTGACGATGAAATTACAGAATTATATCTGATACCTGTGTGTATCATCATTAGCTACATTCACAGCCAATTGGGTTCTACTGAAAATGTAATGCATTTATTATATCTAATGTGTAACAATGTATATATCTCTAAATTATCCAAAAAAAAAAAAAAAAAAAAAAACTATATATCAAGTTTTTTCAGCTCACGATGACCTGTTTTCTTTCTGTTTTTTCATGAGATTGATTTGTTAGGAAGACAAAAAATAGTGAAGTTCATTAATTTCTAGTAACTTTCTTTATCTAATACGTACTATGTCCCGACAATCGTATTGGTATTTCCTTCAGTTTGGTCAACTCCAAAAAGCCTTGCCATACCAAAATCTGAAATTTTTGGATTCATATCCTCATCTAACAGTATGTTACTGGCTTTAAGATCTCGGTGTATGACTTTAAGGCGAGAATCTTCATGAATATAAAGGATTCCACGAGCAATTCCTCTAATAATCTTGTATCGAGTTGGCCAATCCAATAGTCTTTGCTTGTCAGGTCCTACAGATCATCGAAATTCAACATTCGGATTAGAATAGAAGAATCAGAGTACTTGCACTACTCTATCTCTTGCATCTTCATGAGTTCCAGTATGCTCTTAAAATGAACCCTTCTTTTATGAATTTGATCCTCAAATTACTGACGTGTTAATATCAGTCATTTGAGGATCGTATGATGAAACAAAGGACATTGGACAAATGGCTAGAAAGGACAAACCAAACAGAAAATAGTCAAGGCTTTTGTTGGGCACAAATTGGTAGACGAGCATCTTTTCCCCGCTTTCGAAGCAAAATCCCAATAGCCTCACAAGGTTTCGATGTTGAAGCTTGGCTACCACAATAATTTCATTCTTAAATTCCTCTGCGCCCTGTTCAGAACTTCCTGAGAGCCTCTTTACAGCTATATCTTGTCCATTGGGATATGTACCCTGATAATGTAGTTCAACGCAATCAGAATAGTTAAATAAAATTCATAAATTCCCCACCACAGAAGCACTGAATAAATCAACAGTAACAAGAAATGAGTAATTCCTACCTTGTAAACCTCACCAAATCCACCTCCACCCAGCTTGTTATCATCTGAGAACTTGTTTGTGGCATCCTCAATTATAGCAAAATCAAATTGCAAGGACGCGACAGTTGTAATCTCATTGGCTGCTATGCACACAAAATGCCTTAAAACATTGTTGGAAATTTTAGCTGTGCAGGGAAGCATATAAAGAAAATACTTATTTTGAGTATCATATATATATATGTGTGTGTGTGCGCGCTCGCGTGCGCGCACGCGTGCTTGCAATTCTTTGTTACTATATATGTTTTCTCTGTTAGTGTAGAAACAGAGAACAAAAACAACGGAGAGGTGATCCAATCACCTAGAATCAAGAAATGAAATTGAAGATACTAAAGAATGACAAAACTTCATATTAATTTCATATGTACATCAATATATATAGCTGATCTGTCCACTATATTCTGCAGTTGATGTGCAGTTGATCTGTGTACTCTAACAATTAGATTTAGACTTAGGATCTACCATATCATATGATGAAACCAAGAACTAGACAGTCCCTTCTTATTCTCGAATTTATTAGATTTTCATTCATGCACATTTTCAATATTTCAGTGACTTCCACTATCTAAACTTATATATATATATTTTAAAAACACTCAAATAGAAAAGTTATGGATTCAATTATTACCAACAAACATATAAAAGGATTACACTACAAGAAAAGTTTCCAGACATGAGGAAATTACACGTTGGATAAATTCAATTCAATAATTATGAATTGTTTACCATTTTCCTTGGGTAGAGCATTGGGCTTCTTCTTTCTTGCTCTCCTTCTTAAGAAGCAGTAGCTCACAGAGATGATCACCACAGAGACAGCAATTGAAGCAACAATGATGACAATTGTTAGCGTCGATATTTCTTCTTTTCCTGCATAAATCAATCATAATGTTTTCACGAGTATGCCAAGCTGTACAGTGTACAATAGCTGTTGGCATCAACAATGTCCAATCTTATATTATAACTTGTAAGCAGCAGAAGTCCATCTTAAAACAAAAGGTAGTTGAACCTCAAGGACAAAGAGATTCTTAACTTATCCGAAAATTGTAAGAGTTTTATTTAAACTCGATGTCCCACACACCCATCTTAATAGAGTTTGAAATAGCTCAAACTTATCAGATAAAGGATGAGTGATAACAGGATAAGAAAACTCCTAAGAGATAAGATTAAAACTCTATATCTCTAATTATAATCAAATACAAACTCTGACATTTCTTGATGGTCAGAAATCTATAAATAGCATTGAGAGGTTAAAGGGTTCTCGCCTACAACATTATTGTGCCTCTAGCCATCGGGAGACACTTGGAGGTAAAGTTGCTAGGGTAATCCTTCTCTCATAGTCAGGTCAGATTCTCTATCTGTTAGATAGAGAAATGTACGTATTTATTTATTATTGTTTTATTACCGTGGATTATAAAAAATCGAAGATCCAATTATTAATGTTCATGTTAAAATATCTAACATGTGGTATCAGAGTTTTAGGTTATAGATTTTTTATGATCTCAATAAAATATAAAGTGAATATGTATTTATACGATTTTATCACCAAAGAATAAAAAGACAACTTTTTTATCTAAAAGAAAAAATTATGATAAAATTATTTTTATTTATTTTGTTCTTCACGATGATCAAATAAAGTACAAGTTGTATATACGGCATTGTGTGTGCGTGTGTAGAATACGGCACTGGCCACTGTGTGCATATTGAAGGAAACGGCACTGTGTGCAAATTGAAGGAAGCGGCGCTGTGTGTATACAACGAAGAAGAAAAGAAAACTGTTGGGTTTTATTGTGAAAGGTATAAGTGATTGGGTTTTGGCTTGGGCTGTGGGTTTGGCCCAGTCCAACCATTATGCCTAAATTTTGTTTCCTCTAATGTGTAAAGTCAATGGACTTTAAACCAGGCCGTGGGCTTTGGCCCATGTAGAGAGCAAAGTTATGGTTTTCTTCTAATAGACTAAAAAGAAATTGGGTTGTGCAGGGGGATCTGGCCCAGCCCGATCAGACCCAACTGGGGTTTGACCAGTGAACCAAATGGGTTTTGACCCAGGTTATTGTAAATATTAATAAATAATATTATTTTATTATTATTTATTAATATTATTATTTAAAAAAATAAATAAATAAACAAATAAAATAAAAAGAAGGAAAATTCTAAAATTTTATTTTTCGTTTATTTGCATGTTCACACTATTAAATACATGTATGAATTGTTTAATATTTAATTTTATGGTTCTAATTTAAATTATTGTTATATACATGTTATTATTGTTATTTACATGTATGAAAATTTTATTAAATACATGTTATTATGTACATGTATGAAAATTTTATTAATTCCTAAATACATGTTATTATGTACATGTATGAAAAGTTTATTAAATCCTGTATACATGTTATTATTGTTATTTACATGTATGGAAATTATTAAATTTATATACATGTTATTTTTGTCATCTACAAGTTTGAAAATTTTTATTAAATACATGTTATTATGTACATGTATGAAAATTTTATTAAATCCTATATACATGTTATCGTTGTTATCTACATGTATAGAAATGATTAAATTTATATGCATGTTATTATTGTTAAATACATGTATTAAATGTCATATGCATGCTATTATTTACATGCATTAAATCTTATGTACATGTTATTATTATATACATGTATGAATTGTTTATTTTGATTCTTATTATCGTGCCATATATATAAATATATATATATATATATATATATTTTATCCAATATGGAGTAAATGATTCACACTAAAATTAAAGAAAAGATTGGTTATCCAAAGGTACAAGACTTTCTTAAATTTTGGTGAAAAATCATTAAATTTCATGGTAAGGTAGATATGATGGAGTGAATAATTTTGTGTGTCAAGATCTACTCCCAAAGGAGTGTCTTGATAACGCTACTAGTTCATCCATCAAATTAAGGTTGGAGTGAACAATTTTGTGTATTAAGATCTACTCCCAAAGTATGGTTTTAATGACACTACTAGTTCATCCACTAAAGAAAAGTTGGAGGGAACACTTTGTATGTCGGAATTTACTCCCAAAGGAGAATTCTGATGATACAACTAGTTCATCCATAGAATTTAATATTAAAGGGAACACTTTGTATGTTAGAGTTTACTCCCAAAGGAGAATTATGATGATACAGCTAGTTCATCCACATAATTTAATATTGGAGGGAACACTTTGTATGTTAGAGTTTACTCCCAAATGAGAATTATTATGATACAACTAGTTCATCCACAGAATTTAAAATTGGAGGGAACGCTTTGTGTGTTGGGACTCATTCCCGAAGGAAGGACCTCAATGACACTATTAGTTCATTCATAATATTTTAAATTCTTGATAATGCATGGTTAAAATTCTGAAATTAAAACTGGAGGGAACATTTTGTGCATTAGGATTCACTTCCAAAAGAGGAGAGGGATCTCGATGATACTATTAGTTCATCCATAATGAATTAAATTCTATCATTATTTATGAGTGTCGAACTCAAAATATTAAAGTGACCAAAATGTTTTTCTTGCAGTAAGTATATGAATATCATTACAAGTTTCATGTATAGAATGTATTCTAATATAGAAAAACATGAGCATATCAAATTTACACTAAAACTTTTTTATGTTTAAACATCAATTATCATTCAGAATAGTGATAAAAGTCAGAAAAGTACAATATTTAATTACTTACATATTAAACTGTATTAATTTTTTGTACATAATAGTTTACTTTAAAGGTATTATTATTTCATTAAAATAATGAGATATGAACAAATTAGTAGCATGGTTGTTAGCTAGATACAAATTTATTTTGCTAATTTGTATGAAAAATTATTTGTATCTTTTGGGAAAAGGAGGAAATGATTGTAATGAAAATATAAGAATTGTGTCAATTGAAGTTTAAAAGAAATAGTGACACATGAAAGTTTAAGTGCCCTAAGCATAAGACATGATTCGAAAAGAAGGATAAATCAAATAAGTTTTGAATCAGATCATATACATGTTTATGCATTCTTTTAGATTAAAATTGAGTACAAATGTTCAAATTTCAATTTGTTTCAATATTTCACCTATGTTGGTTCCTTTTTTCTTTCCAATAAAGTTTTATTTGTCATGCCTTCATAATAATATTTTTGTTAAAAGTTTTATCACTCATGAGGTATGTACANGGGAAGCATATAAAGAAAATACTTATTTTGAGTATCATATATATATATGTGTGTGTGTGCGCGCTCGCGTGCGCGCACGCGTGCTTGCAATTCTTTGTTACTATATATGTTTTCTCTGTTAGTGTAGAAACAGAGAACAAAAACAACGGAGAGGTGATCCAATCACCTAGAATCAAGAAATGAAATTGAAGATACTAAAGAATGACAAAACTTCATATTAATTTCATATGTACATCAATATATATAGCTGATCTGTCCACTATATTCTGCAGTTGATGTGCAGTTGATCTGTGTACTCTAACAATTAGATTTAGACTTAGGATCTACCATATCATATGATGAAACCAAGAACTAGACAGTCCCTTCTTATTCTCGAATTTATTAGATTTTCATTCATGCACATTTTCAATATTTCAGTGACTTCCACTATCTAAACTTATATATATATATTTTAAAAACACTCAAATAGAAAAGTTATGGATTCAATTATTACCAACAAACATATAAAAGGATTACACTACAAGAAAAGTTTCCAGACATGAGGAAATTACACGTTGGATAAATTCAATTCAATAATTATGAATTGTTTACCATTTTCCTTGGGTAGAGCATTGGGCTTCTTCTTTCTTGCTCTCCTTCTTAAGAAGCAGTAGCTCACAGAGATGATCACCACAGAGACAGCAATTGAAGCAACAATGATGACAATTGTTAGCGTCGATATTTCTTCTTTTCCTGCATAAATCAATCATAATGTTTTCACGAGTATGCCAAGCTGTACAGTGTACAATAGCTGTTGGCATCAACAATGTCCAATCTTATATTATAACTTGTAAGCAGCAGAAGTCCATCTTAAAACAAAAGGTAGTTGAACCTCAAGGACAAAGAGATTCTTAACTTATCCGAAAATTGTAAGAGTTTTATTTAAACTCGATGTCCCACACACCCATCTTAATAGAGTTTGAAATAGCTCAAACTTATCAGATAAAGGATGAGTGATAACAGGATAAGAAAACTCCTAAGAGATAAGATTAAAACTCTATATCTCTAATTATAATCAAATACAAACTCTGACATTTCTTGATGGTCAGAAATCTATAAATAGCATTGAGAGGTTAAAGGGTTCTCGCCTACAACATTATTGTGCCTCTAGCCATCGGGAGACACTTGGAGGTAAAGTTGCTAGGGTAATCCTTCTCTCATAGTCAGGTCAGATTCTCTATCTGTTAGATAGAGAAATGTACGTATTTATTTATTATTGTTTTATTACCGTGGATTATAAAAAATCGAAGATCCAATTATTAATGTTCATGTTAAAATATCTAACATGTGGTATCAGAGTTTTAGGTTATAGATTTTTTATGATCTCAATAAAATATAAAGTGAATATGTATTTATACGATTTTATCACCAAAGAATAAAAAGACAACTTTTTTATCTAAAAGAAAAAATTATGATAAAATTATTTTTATTTATTTTGTTCTTCACGATGATCAAATAAAGTACAAGTTGTATATACGGCATTGTGTGTGCGTGTGTAGAATACGGCACTGGCCACTGTGTGCATATTGAAGGAAACGGCACTGTGTGCAAATTGAAGGAAGCGGCGCTGTGTGTATACAACGAAGAAGAAAAGAAAACTGTTGGGTTTTATTGTGAAAGGTATAAGTGATTGGGTTTCGGCTTGGGCTGTGGGTTTGGCCCAGTCCAACCATTATGCCTAAATTTTGTTTCTTCTAATGTGTAAAGTCAATGGACTTTAAACCAGGCCGTGGGCTTTGGCCCATGTAGAAAGCAAAGTTGTGGTTTTCTTCTAATAGACTAAAAAGAAATTGGGCTGTGCAGGGGGATCTAGCCCAGCCCGATCAGACCCAATTGGGGTTTGACCAGTGAACCATAATGGGTTTTGACCCAGGTAATTGTAAATATTAATAAATAATATTATTTTATTATTATTTATTAATATTATTATTTAAAAAAATAAATAAATAAACAAATAAAATAAAAAGAAGGAAAATTCTAAAATTTTATTTTTCGTTTATTTGCATGTTCACACTATTAAATACATGTATGAATTGTTTAATATTTAATTTTATGGTTCTAATTTAAATTATTGTTATATACATGTTATTATTGTTATTTACATGTATGAAAATTTTATTAAATACATGTTATTATGTACATGTATGAAAATTTTATTAATTCCTAAATACATGTTTTTATGTACATGTATGAAAAGTTTATTAAATCCTGTATACATGTTATTATTGTTATCTACATGTATGGAAATTATTAAATTTATATACATGTTATTTTTGTCATCTACAAGTTTGAAAATTTTTATTAAATACGTGTTATTATGTACATGTATGAAAATTTTATTAAATCCTAAATACATGTTATTATGTACATGTATAAAAATTTTATTAAATCCTATATACATGTTATTATTGTTATCTACATGTATGGAAATGATTAAATTTATATGCATGTTATTATTGTTAAATACATGTATTAAATGTCATATGCATGCTAATATTTACATGCATTAAATCTTATGTACATGTTATTATTATATACATGTATGAATTGTTTATTTTGGTTCTTATTATCGTGCCATATATATATATATATATATATTATCCAATATGGAGCAAATGATTCATATTAAAATTAAAGAAAAGATTGGTTGCCCAAAGATACAAGACTTTCATAAATTTTGATGAAAAATCATTAAATTTCATAGTAAGGTGGATATGATGGAGTGAATAATTTTGTGTGTCAAGATCTACTCTCAAAGGAGGGTCTTGATGACGCTACTAGTTCATCCATCAAATTAAGGTTGGAGTAAACAATTTTGTGTGTCAAGATCTACTCCCAAATGAGAGTCTTGATGACGCTACTAGTTCATCCATCAAATTAAGGTTGGAGTGAATAATTTTGTGTATTAAGATCTACTCCCAAAGTAAGGTTTTAATGACACTACTAGTTCATTCATTAAAGAAAAGTTGGAGGGAACACTTTGTATGTTAGAGTTTACTCCCAAAAGAGAATTCTGATGATACAGCTAGTTCATCTACAGAATTTAATATTGGAGGGAACACTTTGTGTGTTAGAGTTTACTCCCAAAGGAGGGGAGGGATCTCAACGACACTATTAGTTCATCCATAATGATTTAAATTCTATTATTGTTTATGAGTGTCAAACTCAAAGCATTAAAGTGATCAAAATATTTTTCTTGCAGTAAGTATATGAACATCATTACAAGTTTCATGTATAGAATGGACTCTAATATAGAGAAGCATGAGCATATCAAATTTACATTAAGATTTTGTTTTTTTTTTTAAGTTTAGCATCAATTATAACTGAGAATAGTGATAAAGGTCATAAAAGTACAATGTTATACTACTTACATATTAAACTGTATGATTTTTTTTTTGTACATAATGGTTTACTTTAAAAGCATTATTATTTCATTCAAATAATAAGATATGAACAAGTTAGTAGCATGGTTGTTAGTTAAATACAAATTTATTTTGCTAATTTGTATAAAAAATCATTTGTATCTTTTGGGAAATGGACGAAATGATTGTAATGAAAATATAAGAATTGTGTTAATTGAAGTTTGAAAGAAATAGTGACACATGAAGTTTTAAGTGCTCTAACCATAAGACATGATTCGAAGGGAAGGGTAAACCAAATAAAGTTTCGAATCAGATCTTATACATGTTTATGCATTCCTTTTAGATTAAACTCAAGTACAAATGTTCAAATTTCAATTTGTTTCAATATGTCACTTATGTTGGTTCCATTTTCTTTCAAATAAAGTTGTATTTGTCATGCCTTCATAATAATATTTTTGTTTTCTTTTTCTCACTCATGAGGTATGTACAGGAACCAAAAGAAAAGTAATTTATGAAAATCTTTTACTATTTATGGCATAGAATTTGAAACATAATTTGTAGCATAAAAGTTTGGAGAATATCTTCAAGAAAAGTTATAGAGATTAGTAAATAAATATTTTCCGCATTTAGATTTTCTAATCTATTGATGTGTGTTGAATTATATAAAAGGAATTCAAATCAAACATATCAAGAAAAGATGGTACAAGGAAAGAGAGTTTATTGAGATAATGCATATAAACGCATGTAAATCATTTTCTCTACAGTATTTGATATAAGTATTTCATTACTTTTATAGATGACTTTCATGATATGAATGTATCTATCTGCTACATGAGAAGTCTCAAGCCATTAGTAATTCTTGTAGTACTTCCCATGGGGACGAATTGCAGTTAGATAGAAATGTGAAAATCATTGAATTGGATTGAAATAGTGTCATGAAAAATATTAAGAGTTGGGCTATAATGGTTTAAAACTTATGTTGTGTTTTTAGCCTTAATGATTTTTTTTTTTTAGTTATAAATTGTTTTAAGGCATATTCATGTATGGGTAGTCAAATTAAAGTAATAATTTATAACCCAAATGAAAGATTGTTTAATCTTATAATAGTTATTAGGTACATTATTATTATTGATTACTTAAGGAGATTCAAATAATCTAGATTGTATTGTTTCTACTTATTGTTTGAATTTTGAGAAAATTGAAATATCAAATTTCTTACGGTTGGCAAATTCAGTAGGAGTATAGAAACTAGAAATGTGATTATTGTGAAGTGCATTCTCGTACTTTTGAAAATTTTTATAGTTTCCTTTTATAATTATCTTAATGATAATATTGAACAACAAGCAAATGATCATTTACTTCATCAGAGAAACACTACTGAAGAATTGGCTATAGAGACATCAGAGCAGGTAACCTCATGCAATCTTCTTGATTTGCTATTTGGTTAAATTATGTGGTGTATCTTTAAAATTTGAATGTGATATAGAAATAAATAAAATTTTACATATGTTTTTACAAATTATAGAAATAAGTGATTCTATAAAAGATTGATGCATAAAAGAGTGATTGAAATCCATGAATTCATGTAAAGTCTGCAATTTCGTTTAAATTACCTGAAATGTATGAAAAGTCGAATGGAAATGGGTTTTGGAGACAAAATCTTGATTTCAATGGCAATGTTATACGATATAAAGTTAGACTTGTAATTAAAGATTTCACTCATAAATGAGCATTGATTAGAGATTTTTTTTTTTTTTAAAAAAATCTGAAAGAACTCATTGAGGATCATTATGACATTAGTAACTCATTATAGTCTAGAGTTATATCAAATAAATGTGAAAATAATTGTAGAGTAAAAGTCTGAAATCTACAAGAAACGAATAAAAGGATTACCTAGAAGAGGTAACAGTTTTTGAAAATTGGTATCTGAAATTTGATAATACAAATACTGGTTTGGTTTATGAGAAATATTTATTGTTAATATATATACCCGTAGGTCAGTGGGAGTATATTTGTATTTATGGTCATGCATATATATGACTTTTTGGTAAGTATGAGTTATCGTTAGTAGTATGACATTAAAGTTACATCTCTAAATGAAATTTATGAATGAGACATCATTCATAATTAAGATTAAATTTAATACCAAGACGATGACTGTTAGGATTGCCTCAGTATAGTTGCATAAAGTTTGGAAAGATTTTGCATGAAAAATTATTGATAAATGGATACTTTAAAAATAAATATGACATGCTCAGTATTTACAGTGTTCTCGAATTGATTAGGTCGTTAAAGAAATTTGTATAAGACGGTTATAAGTAACTTGGTGGTTGTACAAATTTGTATATAGCTGAAGTAACCCAAGGATACTTCAGCTATATACAACATTGATATAGCTGTATATAGCAACATCCTTGGTTGTTGCTAAAGTAACCCAAGGATACTTGACCCAAAAGCTGTGAAAGAGTACAATGTTATTTGCAAGAAATTAAAGATTATATTATTGTCTTAAGAAGAACTGATACTCTTAAGGTAACTGGATATTCAGACCCTATTTTATGGGATTACTCTAATGATGAAAAATACAGTTATGGTTATGTATTTTGCTATCTAGTAGAGTTATCTATGGAAAAGTATGAGGCAAATCTTTTACTACTTCATGTGCAATAGAGACTGAATTTGTGGTATACTTTGAGGCCACAGTTTATAGTATCTAACTGAGGAAATTTGTCTTAGGACTTGGAATTGTCGACTTATAGCCAAGTCGCTAAGAATGTATGGCAAGAATTTCTCAGAGTATTTTTCTCCGAATGATGAGTATTTAATAAAATTTTAAATACTCAAGTGTTAAGGAGAAAATACAGAAACAAATATGTCCATATCAATAGTGTGTTAATGATTATAATTTAAAAAACATGTTGAAAAGATGGGTTCAAATGCCTATACCCATAATGTGAACATGTTATATAGATCATTGATATGCCGAGTATTTGTTTATTGGACATTAAAAGATATCTATTATGGTTGTTTCTGTTTTTTTGTCTTTAAACTTATTTGTACATTGAATGGTTTGGAAGAATGATGACAAGATAATGTTTGCAACAGACAAGAATTGGAACCCAAGGCATCACAGTATTAGCCTTAATTATCCCAATTAAAGATCATGTAAAATTGGTTGTTGGTGTTGTGGTACATGGAAGGAAATTTGTTGATTATATAACAGAGGACCGCCATGACTTACATCAGTAGTTGATTTAACATTGATATTACAGAACTCATGAAATTTATTTTGAGCTATGAAAGTTTCAGGAAATGAATTTGCGCAGTATAGTTAATTTCATGTAATAAACCCATGAATGAAAAATATTATTTTATGGATGTATGAGCCAAGTGGGAGAATGAAAGAGTTTTATTTAAACTCTATGTCCCACACATCCATCTTAATAGAGTTTGAAATAGCTCAAACTTATCAGATAAATGATGAGTGATAACGGGATAAGAAAATTCCTAAGATATAAGATTAAAACTATGTATCTCTAATTATAATCAGATACAAATTCTGAGATTTCTTGATGGTCAGAAATCTATAAATAGCACTAAAGGGTTAAATGGTTCTCGCCTACAACATTATTGTGCTTCTAGCCATCGGGAGACACTTGGAGGTAAAGTTGCTAGGGTGATCTTTCTCTCATAGTCAAGTCAGATTCTCTATCTGTTAGATAGAGAAAGGTACGTATTTATTTATTATTGTTTTATTACTGTGGATTATAGGAAATTGAATATCCAATTATTAATGTTCATGTTAAAATATCTAACAAAAATAGGTATAAAACTTCATTTTAACTAAAAGGATTCAGTACACAATGTCAACCGGTGGCTATTTTGGTTGCCAACCCATCATTTTGAAATTGAAATGCATCGTCCCAATTTATATATGTTTCTCAAAGCATGCTATTATGAAGGACGAAATCATGATTTCTCTTTGGGAGAGACCAAAGCATGAATCATAAGATATATTAAACTCTTATCCGTTTAGGTTAGGTTTGGGTGTTGAGAAGTGTTGAAGTATTTTGTGAATAATAATAATAAAGTAAGTGAAAAGTAACAATAAAATATTGAATAGTAGTAAAAAATAATGAATAATAGTAAAAAATACGTGAAAAATAATAATAAAATAATGAATAATAATAGAATATATTGAGAAGTGTTGAGGTATTCAGTTACCAAAAGTGTTAACAAAGTATAAACAGCAGTGTTGAGGTGTTAACAAAGTATAAACAGAAGTGTTGAGGTATCTGCACTCGGAGTACTGTTGGTATTGTTTGAAGATGGAGGAGGAGAAACTGGTAGTGGAGACGAGATCGACGGCGGCAACGCATCGACATCTGTAGGGCCGTAGAATGGTTTGACCTCAAACCTGAAATTACAGCTGGGTGCAATCACTCTACCTCCTTGCTTCCCACTACAACTTTGTGGGATATTTCCAAAAAACCCAGTTAAGCAGTTGTCGCATTGTTCCCGAGATAATTCAACGGACTCTATTTTTGACTAAAAGAAATGACGGAGTAACGCTACTCTTCTTACATTTTCTCGTCATCTTTTTATGATTGGATTATTTATAATAAGTGAAATCTATTATATAATGTTAAATAAAAATAATAATAAATAGATTTTTTTTTCATTTGAAAAAACACAAGAATATGCATTTCAGCTTCAGCATATGCTTATCCCCTTGTATCTCTCTCTGTTTTAAATGCTCATGTCCCGGCAAATTAAAGACAAGAAAATGAAAGTTGGGGCACGAACAAAGCAGGAGTATTGACTAAAGGGGACGTTTTCCCATACCTTGAATGATAATCAATTTCTTTTCTAAATAAATAAGCAGCTGGTTGATTGAGACCGAAGTGGTTGATAAGAAGCTACGATTCAGGATCCTTTGATTTTTTCCTGTCAATGCATTTCAAACTAGGAAAACTCTAAGGTCACCGAGGGGGCGGGGGCCACCGCTGGCCAAAAAAAAAAAATTTTTATTTTTTATTTTTCTTAATGATTAAAAAAAATTATTTAATATTATTATAAATTATTTATTTTTTAAAAACATTTAAATATATTAAAAAATGATTTGAAAAATAAAACAAAATAGTAAATTTTTTTTTTTACCTAACGGTGACTCCCAGCAGTGCCTGTAGCACCGCTCTTCAAACTATATGAACTGGGGACCAAACGCGTTCTCTTTTATTAAAGGGATGCAGACTTTCGGACATCATCAAGTCAAGCTACCAAGTCAAGCTAATTAGATGTGTTGAAACCCAAAGATGTACAAGCCGGGTCCTTCTTTTCTCTAGAGAAACAGTAAGGCCTTGTATATTTTATTTGAGCTAATGCGTGGTGTCTTTCTTGTATGGGAAATGATAGGGATCCCGTTGGGGATCTCGTTTATTTGTTTCGCTCAAAATTTTTCTTTTTTTTGAATTTTTTTTTGTAGAAAGATTAAGAAAATGTTGTTTAATTATATTGTGAATTTTATTCATTTTTTCAAAATATTTAAAAGTGTTAAAAAAATGATTTGAAAAAAATATTTAAAAGTGTTTTTTTTTTGTTTTTTTCATATCATTTTTTTAACACTTTTAAATATTTTGAAAAAATGAATAAAATTCATAATACAATTAAACTTAATTTTCTTAATCTTTCTGTTAAAACAAAAAAAAAAAAAAGGTTAAACAGGATGCTTAAACGGGATCCCATAGTAGGATCCCTAGCATTGCCCTTCTTGTATTAATGCTATGAAAATTTCTTTTCCACTGGAAAAGAAAATGATTTGTGATTTTGACTTGGTAATTCTTTATCTATTAGTTGGATATATTTAGGTTCTGAGTGCAAGCAAATCAGATGAATCGATCATAGCTATTGAATCAAGAGCCAGAGAATACTCCAACCTTAGTTTTAGGGAAAATTAAGTTAAGTACTCCGATGTAGTACAGCGATTGTGTATTTTGTGTTTTTTTTTTTAACATTTAAAAAATATATATATAATATATAAATCTATCGATGCACACCATAGTCCTCGTAGAGGGACCCTATTTGTATAAAATTTCTTAATTTTTGCATTGAAGATGGACTTCATGACCATGTATACTTTGCAACTTTCATAGAAACGTGAGTGGTAGAGAAGAATAAGAAAAGTCAGCCAAAATAATAATCATATCTAGATACTAAATGATAATTAATTAAACATGGATCTCAATGGCTCCTAGGGTGAGTGTGTATATACATTGAAAAAAGTTACTATGCACACTCAAGTATAACATATATGTTTTGACACGACATAAACACGACCGATTAATATGATTTAACAACCCTACAGAAGTAGTCTTACAGAGAGAAACCCAATTGACATGATCATGTTGTAACTTGAATAGGCATGTATCATACTTGTGCCAATGCTCTTCAAATATTACCTTGTATCAGTTGTTTTCGTACTAAGAGAAACATAAAAGGCTGTTAATTATTAGGTGATTTCAGAATATGAACAAGTCTGTAGTCTCATCCTATTATTGTAGTCTCAGGCTTTGACGGGGATCAATATCTTGATCAGTGCGTGGTGTCTTTCTTGTACTAATGCTATGAAAATTTCTTTTTCGTTGGAAGAGAAAATGATTTGTGATTTTTTTGACTTGGTGCGTAATTCTTTGTTATATATTGGTTGGATATATTTAGGTTCTTGGTGCAAGCACATCATATGAATCGTAGGTATTCAATCAAGAGTTAGAGAAGACTACAACCTTAGCTTTAGGGAAAGTTCTAACTTAAGTGCTCCGTTGGGTGTACGTACAGTGATTGTGTATTTTGTGTCATGTTTTTTAATATTTTAAAAATATATATAATTATATATAAAATACATCTATCGGTGCACACCATATTCCACGTAGAGGGACCCATATTTTTAGCATCATATATGTATAACAATTTTGCTAGGTACAGTTGTTGAATATAGTCCCCGCGGAGTCGGCTGATGCCATGTCAGTTATTTAAAAAAAAAAAAAAGGTCAAAGAAAACAGAGCTCATGGTCTTCCCGCTTCTTGTTGGTGTGAAAACTGGTCTTCGTGCTCACAGATTTAGATTCGTGGCATCATCTACTTCTCGAGCTCGTGGTCTTTGTGCTCACAGAAGTTTTGTGGTTTGGTCTTCTTCTCGATTTATACTCTGGCACCGAGATCTTCAAGTCTTCAAATGAATTTGTGTGGGTATTTTCGTGGGTTACCAACTCAGTTTGGGTCATCTCTAAGACGCCATAAGTAGCCATTGAGCTAGTCTTCTTCTTTGTGTGGGTATTTTTGTGGGTATTTTCTACTGGGTCATCTTCATGTGGGTTATCTTCGTGGGGTGTGGGTCATCTTCATAGGGGTCATCTTCGTGGTGAGGGGTGAAGACTTACAAACATAGTGAAAATTGGATCTTTCTTGTACTTCTCCATTCCTTTGTCTTCAAGCTTACTCTACTCCGCTATCCTTTTGTTTTATAGATGAAAATCTTTCACCTCTTGCTCGTGAGACTCTCATTTTGGCTTTGGCTCCGTCTCCTGATAGGTTCTCCGACTCGTGAAAATTCATCTTGTCGCTCCTCCTAGAAATTTTCATCTAGCTCTCAAATTACACTTTTTATTTACGGTGCATTTTTAACTTTCTTATTTATTTTTTACTCTATTTCTTCTATGTGTTTGATGTGAGATCTAACCGACTAACCGTTGTCTTGACTTTCCATTGTTTAAGCAATAGTTGGGTGGCCAAGGAGTTGAGGAAGTTCAAGAAGCCCAAGCAAGCTCTTGAGGTGAAAAATAAAAACATAATAGTATCATTTTTGTTATTTGGTCAGCTTCGCTTTGTGGATAGTTTCTTGTAGAAAAGACAAGATCTTGAGTAATGAGAAAATTGTTATGTTACTTGACTCTTTATTTGTTTTAATTAATGGGTATGTGCTAATTTTCTATGGAAAAATGTTAGTTGACTGGTTCAGTTTATGGTGCTGTGATATCCTATCGAAATTTTGTTCTCTATGCTGCTATGATCTTCTGTTGAGTGGAAATCTGGTTGTGGAATTTGGTATTACATTTTGCATATTTAGTGTGTTTTGCTTAATGTGTAGCATTACTATTGGCTTAATTCCTTTGAAATGTGCTTGTTCGATGAGGTAGCGAGTTTTTACATCATTGTTGTTTCTGTTTCTTTGTATAATCTTACTCTTTAGGCAAAAGCTACTTAAGTTTTAACTGCTTTTCTAAGGGCACATGCTAGGCAGAAAAAGGTTGGCAAAAAAATGACCCACAACTTTTCAGATTTTATGTACCTAATCAAAGGAAAAGGAAATTTTGAGCTTTCTGAAAATTTTACATTGTAAGGGCTTCTAATTTAGAGCTAGAAACTTCAATTTTCCATGAAATAGTACGTATCTATCGACTCCTGTTATAATAAAGATGTGCTTATCAAGTGCTTGAATATTTTATTTCTTTTCTTGATTTGTGCATATATGGTGTTTAGCTCATATATTGCAAGCCAAAAACAGTGTCGCATGTCTATAATTTTAAACACTGGAAAACAGATTTCTTTGGATCTTCTCAATTCGTGCCATTGATTGTGGTGTTTCTTCGTTTGTGGGGCTTATACGTAGTCTGGATTGCTTGTGTCTATTGGAGTCGGATATGTTTATATCAAATTACCATGAGTTAACTTAGTGACTTGATGAAGTTCGATTTTCCCCTGCTTTATTACTTATCAAAAACAAAATCTCCTACTTTATATCTTAACTTAGTTATATGTTTCTTTGGAACTTAGCTATTACCCTGAATATCTTGAGAATGAGTACATATTGTTCCATTTGGAAAGAAACATTCTTAATTTGATTTAACTAACTGTATACCTACCAAAAAAAAAATTGATTCGACTGGTATGATGAGTAGGCACTCAAGGAGCTTAAAGCCAAGGCACAAAAGGGACCCATTGGAGGTACTGGACTCAAGAAAAGCGGGAAGAAATAAGGATTTTAAGACCCAAATTGTGGATTGTATAATGCTTCTGCTTGTGACAAACATTATTATGATGATATTTATGATGCAATGCTTGCTTCTTTCCAACTGTTTTGCTAAGCTTATGGAGTACTCTTTATGTAAGAGTATATATTTTGGGCTAATTGTTTGTGCTATTTGCATGATTCTAAAATGTAAGTCAGTGATCCAAATGGTAAAACATATTTCATGAGTGTGCTAATTCCAATGGTTAACTTGTTAAAGTGAATTTGTGTTGGCGAACCCTCCCCACTTGGGTCAATATCTTTTTCTAAACTGCAATGGTCACAACCCATATGAGGTTGCTTTCAATTATCACCAAACTTCTTTAAGCAAGCCTTCATTAGGATCTTGGGCAATGAAAGTGTACTTGAAACAAAATCTACTACTACCCATGTAAGTAGTACTTGAACTGCTGGCCACAACCAGACTTGCATTGACACCTGCATGTCTCAGTACCTCCAACGGGTCTTAGGAACAATATATCAAATAAAATCTCATAAATATATATATAAATATATATTTATATGCAAATCTAAGTACATGAATCCAGTAAATCATCTACTTTTATATCATTCTACCACAAATGTCAATGTAATTCATGGTCCTTGCATCCACTACAAATTTCCAGTCAATTACAAAAAGGAATGGCTCCAACTATACACACTGTACATCGGATAGAAAGAGCAACTGCATGTAGGGTGCTTTTTTTGCCCAATACTACAAAAAATTATCATCTTCAATAGAACATATTCATCTCCACCGAAACTTTGACATCTCTACCAACAATATTTTGCCAAATAATAGTCATTTACAAAAAGTGCTTTCTAATATCCACCATAAAATATCCAACTGGCAACTCCACCAAAAAATATTCTACTCCACCAAACTTCATCAATTATTAATGAACGTCTTCGTCATCGTCCTGGATTGCTAGATGCAATTGAGAAGGCTGTGCAAAAGAGTTGAAACCATTAGTTGAGACAATTAGTTGAGCCGACTACATTTTAAGATATGTAACACTATAATATAGTTTGGATTACCTGTGACGGAGAAGCAATCGGTCCAATACCAAAATAAGCTGTAGTGTATACTTAGCCAAGTGCATACTGTGGGCATAAAATGCATTAAAGAAATTTGTTAGAAGCTACAACTACAAAAAAATTAGCTGTAACTCTTGGTTATTTCTGTTTATAGGCAAGGACAATAAACTCCTAATCACAAAATAACATACACAAAAAGCTCAATGCAAGGCACACATTGGTAGATTGTGAAGAAGTTAAGAAGGTTGACAGCTACAAGTTTTGACAGATTAGAAACCATATCAATTACTCTTTTTCTTTCCATGGATAAACAAAACAGGGAAATCCAAGATTTTCAAGCACCTAAACAAGCATAAAAGAAAGAGCACAAGCCTAAAAAGCTGGTGAGTCAAATAGAAGAAAAAATTGGCAGCTACTTTTATGGCATACCAAACTACAGTTTACAACAAAAAGGCTTCATTTAGAAGATAAAGAATGCAGACACCGAAATAGACCTTAAACACAGATAATCCTCCAAGGCAAACTCAAACAAACAAAGCCCTTACAAACCAAGCACAAAATTTTCAAACCAAACACTCACCTAAAAAAAAACCCCCACAGGTTCAAGTGAATGCAATTAAAGAGCTCCAACTCAATCAAAAGTGAAAATAGAGAAACAGAGTAAGCTATAGTCGTTTTGAGTTTTCTCTTCTTTTTCCTTTTCATCTCCCTCCACAATGGGTCAACAAAACTTTAAAGAAGAGTCTTGGGTACTAGAAATAAGTAGAAAAAGAATTTAAATTGCCATTTTGATTACAACATAAAGGAAAAAAAAAATCTTCAAGTTTCTTGGGAATAGAAAGAAAATAGAAAGACCACACCTTCAAACCAAACAATGAAAATAGCATTCGGTAATACAAAGAAAAAGAACCTAAAAAACCCTAATAGTTTGTTGATCGAACACATCAAAATAAAAATCACAAAATTCGTAGATAAGAAAATCCTAAGAGGAAAATATGGAATGTTAGTAGAAAATATACCCATGTAAATCGGACCTCGGATTTGTGGTAGCAGATGTCGAAAATGAAGCTGCATGCTTGAAGTTCAAAGGTTAGGGTTAAGGTTTTGAGATGAAAGGGAAGGGGCTTTGTGGGAAGAAGAAGATGAAGACGAAGGGATGGATGCTTCAGTGGAAGACGTGGCTGAGGGAAGGAGAAATTGAAGGCGGCTCCATGTGGGTCTCAAACTTTCAATCCCGACACTAAGAGAGGCCGTAAGCGGCGGCTTCAAGGGAGGGAACTTCGAGGGGACTTCGGGGAGGACTCTCGCGAGGAGTAGAGATGGAGCGAAGGAGGAAATGGGATCTTACTTCTGGAGCTCGCGTTCAAATGGTTCATCTTCAAATCGGTGCGTTTTGTTTATTGCCACATCAGCAGCCGTTTACCTGGCGCTTACACTGGGCGACTGTCCTAAGAGATTAATATTTTAAAAATATATATAATTATATATAGAATACATCTATCGATGCACACCATATTCCACGTAGAGGGACCCATATTTTTAGCATCATATATGTATAAAGTTTCTAAATTTCTACATTGACGACGAACTTCACAATGTATAATTTGCAACTTTCAAAGGAAAGAATGATTAAGACGTAAGTGGTAGAGAAGAATAAGAAAAGTCAGCCAAAATAATAATCATATCTAGATACTAAATGATAATAAATTAAACATGGACCTTAATGGCTCCTAGGGTGAGTGTGTATATACATTGAAAAAAGTTACTATGCCCACTCAAGTATAATATACATGTTTTGACACGATATAAATATGACCCGTTAATATGATTTAACGCCCCTACAGAAGTAGTCTTACAGTGGGAAACTCAATTGACATGATCATGTTGTAACTTGAATACGCATGTATCATACTTGTGCAAATGCTCTTCAAATATTACCTTGTGCCAGTTGTTTTCGTACTAAGAGATACATAAAAGGCTGTTAATTATTAGGTAATTTCAGAATATTAACAAGTGTGTAGTCTCATCCTATTATTGTAGTCTCAGGCTTTGACGGGGATCAATATCTTGATCAGTACTGCGTGGTATCTTTCTTGTACTAATGCTATGAAAATTTCTTTTTCGTTGGAAGAGAAAATGATTTGTGATTTTTTTGACTTGGTACGTAATTCTTTGTATATTGGTTGGATATATTTAGGTTCTTGGCGCAAGCACATCATATGAATCGTAGGTATTCAATCAAGAGTTAGAGAAGACTACAACCTTAGCTTTAGGGAAAGTTTTAAGTTAAGTGCTCCTTTGGGTGTACGTACAGTGATTGTGTATTTTGTGTCATGTTTTTTTAATATTTTAAAAATATATATAATTATGTATAAAATACATCTATCGGTGCACACCATATTCCACGTAGAGGGACCCATATTTTTAGCATCATATATATATATGTATAAAGTTTCTAAATTTCTACATTGACGACGGACTTCACAATGTATAATTTGCAACTTTCAAAGGAACGAATGATTAAGACGTGAGTGGTAGAGAAGAATAAGAAAAGTCAGCCAAAATAATAATCATATCTAGATACCTAAATGATAATTAATTGAACATGGACCTTAATGGCTCCTGGGGTGAGTGTGTGTACGTATATACTTTTCCAACGCGGTTGAAGGGTGGTCGATCAGCCACTAGCCCATCCATGGGGCCACTCATTTATTTTAAGTTGACTGCCATGCACCGCCCCGCAGAAGATATATATAATAGGATTGTTAATGGATTATGAATACGTAAACGATATTTTTTTTATGAATGTAAGATAAATTTAAATTTAAATTATTTTATTGATATAAATTTTTATATTGAAATAATTATTTTTTTATTATATAATAATAAAATAATATGAGATAAATTTGATTTTAATTATTCACATTAAATCTCTACATTAGATTATCTATTTCTTCATTACATAGCAATGAGTAATTAATAATTAAAAAATCTTTAATTTTTTTAATTGTTAATTTAATTTATTTTATCATGAAAAAATGGAAAAAAGAATTCGAGGGAAAGAAACAGTGACAATTGCGTTGAAAAATGATAGAGGTAGAGTTGCAGATAAATAATAAAATAACAATTTGCTCTATGTATAGTACAGATCAAATTTGATATTCTCTTTACAAATACTATAGCTAAAAGCTACAAAATTTGCTAATGGCTAATTCATTGCAAGCAAAGTTTTGAATACTGTTTTGATGACCATTTCAATTAAAGCACTAGAACAAAATATTTATGTACCAGTATGTTTTGGTATACCGTTTATGGATTAATTATATATTATATATAAATATTTATATGTATATACAAACTAACAACTAATAAAATAAATATATAAGTATTATGTATATGTGTATATATATAGAAAAATTGAATATTTATAAAATGAATCTATGTTGAAAAAAATCACAAACTTGAGTTAAGACACAAAAATAAAGAAACAAAATAAAAGAATAGATAAATTATTAAAAATATTGATATTTAAAAAAATAGAAAATGATGGGACATATTTAAAGTTATAAAAAAAATAAAATTATATAAATATATTTATATTTTAGAATTAATTAAATACAGTTTGAATTTAAAATTTACAAAAATGCCATCTAAGTATAAGAAAATTACAAAAATAGCTCGAAACAGAATGAAGACTGAAATGCTCATATCTGGACGAAATGGCCGAAATTTGACCGGTATGGCCGAAATGAAATCGGAATGACCGGAATTTGAAGCGAAACGAAATGAGGTGATAGAGTGTACCGGACACTATACCGGAACGGCAAATTTTGACCATTCTGGCATGAACGGAACGGAATGGAATTCAAAACCTTGGTTGCAAGTGAATTTTCTATACCATAGTTAAAAAGTAGACTTGCTTTTGGATATAGATAATCTAATGAGACTGCTCTAAAACAAGAGCTCTGACCTTTCTGATCAAACGCAAGTGGAAGGAAAATAATTTGTTTTCTAGATATTTTGATCGAATGCTTATAAGTTGAGTTCATAATAACAAGACTGGAAAAACGATTTGACAAAAAAACTGTGTAGTTATTTATTTTCTTTAGTTGAATAAAAAATTTAGGACATAAATAAGTATTTTATATTAAATTTGTGATTGTGCAAAAAATACTATATTTACCATGTGTTTATAACTTAATGGTTTTTACATTCTTCATATATGAGGCAAAACAAAGACTTGACAATTGAGGATACATGCATAAATGACATATGTATTGAAACTATTTAAATATTATATTTTTATTAAAACTAATCAATGAATTTATATTTTATACTCTTTTATAAATGATATAAGATGGTTGAGTGACACTATATAATTTTTATTAATACTTTTTATCAATATAAAAATAATTGATTCAAAATTGCCATGAATCACCCGATTCAACTTCTTGAATTGCCCATGAATCAATCCTTGTTCAAATCTGATTCCCATTTTTTTAAACCAGCCAAATTTCAATATTGTCAGAAGAAACACTTCATCAAGAACAAAAATCCCTTTCAAACTCGTTAAAACAATGTGATACAATCACAAATTTAATATAAAATGCTTGCAGTGTTTGAAGCAAGGCAAGCCGCCCATTATCACGACCAACAGGCAACACTCTTGCTCTTCGTCCTTCGCAGCTACGTGATGCTATTGAAAGAACAAATGATAGGATCGGCATTCTAGGAAAAAATAACGTGTTCCTAGTACAGGCTTTATATAAACTGTGTTTATTGAAGACTGGATTTTGCATTTTCTTGTAACCCACAAAGCTTCATTATAAAATATGCAGATTAATCTATATAGTTCAACTACATATGACTTATCACCCAGTTTGCTTTTTGGGACTCAATCAGATGGCACCCATTATCAAATAAGTTTGATCTTATTACCTCAAAAACATGAATTTTTTTATCATTACATAGCTCATGTAGGATGTAAGATAAGCCTTAATACAAAGGTAGCAAAAAACAAAGAATTTTGATCTGGTATGCAAAGAAGATAAACAAGGCTCATGAAATTCTGGTGTGTCCATATATATATATGTGTGTGTATGCAAAGAAGATAAACAAGGCTCATGAAANTATATATGTCTGTGTGTGTGTGCTGTTTTGCATAATTTCAATCAACTAATGTCTAATAATGCACAAACAGGCTACTAGACTTCCACAAAAATGCACAAACATCGACAACTCTGATTGAATAACTAAATTGAATTGAATTAAGAAGGGCATGCACAAACTTCCTGAAAACTTTGATTTTTTGGATAAACTCTTCAATAAGATGATTTAAACAAAAGAAGAACATTAAACGGCCAACATTAGAGCAACTAAAATAGATGCCCTTCACACTTTTCTAGAAGCAAAAGAACTCTAGAAGCATCATTACTACAATAGCACCATACAAATTTTGAACCGTTAATTCTCATCAAACAACCCCAGTAAAATAAGATATCAATTTAAGAGAAACTACCGATTACATTTAGTATGAGACGTAACCTCTCAAACCTGCAAATATCATCTGCGATTATGCACAAACCCACCCGAAGAAGAAGAATCAGAACACTAATTAACTTAAAACCAAAAAAACGATTATTATCCGAAGAAGAAGAAGAAGAAGAAGAAAAAAAAAAGGCACACGATTAGGAAAAAATAAAGGTAAATAAATTCAAATTGAACCAGATCTGGTACGAAGAAAAATGATGAAACAAATAGATCAATCTTTTTTTTTACCCACTGGATCGTCAGAGAGGCGGGCTGCTGCAACTCACCCAGGGGCCAGAATTCACAACCTTCAAACTCTGGTAGCTGGTAGCGTCTCTTCCACGCCCATATTACGCTACCAAAACAAATAGATCAATCAGCTCAAAAAATTTTCAACCAAAAAAAAAAAAAAGCACAAATATCAGAATGCAAAAAATAAGAAGAATAAGATGAAAAGTATAAGAAAAATAACACACCTCGCGAATCAGATCCACCGCGCGAAGTATATTGGATCAGAGCATTGGATAGCAAAGAAATAGAAAGTATTTGTTAGGATTTGGATCGTTGATAGAGAGAATCTCGTTTTGGGTCTCGAAGAAATGAGCGAGGGAGAGAAGGGGGAAGCCTAGGTCGAAGAAGGGAAGGGCGTTTCGGGAGAAAGAAAGAAAAGAAAGATGAAAGGGAGGGATTCGGAAATGAAGAGAGAGAAAAACCGAGGGAAGAGCAAGCGGTAGGTAAAAAAAAAATTAAAATAAACACTTGATCCTTGTACAGTGACTTGCCAGACATAGAGAGCTCCTAACATTTACTGTAGCAAATATCTTAAACTTTTCCTCTATAGCAAGGCCAATGCAATGGCTAGGTCATTGCCAATGCTCTTATGTGGACTTGAGCTATATGGTTTGACTGACTGCCAACATTTCATTTTAAATTTAGGAAGAAGTGTCCCCAAAGCTTGACAAATCTGTACGCCCCAAACGATTATTGTAAGTACTCGATGTCATCTAGTGAAGGTGAAGAATAGACTCTGGATATGTCAGTTTAATATATAGTGCTTGTGCCTCTATAATCCGCTAATTGTTAAGAAACTAAATTGTTGACTTCTGTGGAGTCTGGTCCACATCGCTCAAGCGGAGGCATTAGCCGCTCGAGCGAAATCAGGCAGAGTTGAACGCTCGAAGGCAGCTTGACAGTGAGCTCGAGCGGTTGCGGGAAAGGGAGTTCGCTCGAGTGGAGGCATTAGCCGCTCGAGCGAAGTAAGGCAGAGTTGAACGCTTGATGTCCGCTCGACAGTGAGCTCGAGCCGTTGCGGAAGGGAGTTCGTTCGACGCGCCGCTCGAGTGAACATCGTATATTTTCAGATCTAGGGCTTTTTCCTCCGTTTGAGTATATATATGTGTTTTCTACACTTATGGTCGTACTGTACAACACTGTTGGTGAACAGTATTTCGCCCCTCCATTGTAGTGTGATTCCTCAAGCAATAAAATCCTCTGTAGCTCCCGTGGACGTAGGCAATTTGCTGAACCACATATATCTATGTGTCGTGTGTGATTTTCTCTTTCGTATTCCATATTTTTCACTTTATTGTCATCGTTTTCACAACAATTGGTATCAAGAGTCAAGGTTCGGGTCTGAGGAAAAACGATGGCTGGAGATGAAGTGAAGGTATCGGGGATCGAGAAGTTTGATAGCACGGATTTTGGTTATTGGAGGATGTAGATAGAGGACTACCTCTATGGAAAGAAACTTCATCTTCCGTTATTGGGAAAGCGACCGGAAAAGATGGATGAGGCTGATTGGAATCTGTTGGATCGACAGGTTCTGGGGGTTATTCGATTAACCCTGTCGAGATCCGTTGCACACAACGTCATCAAGGAGAAGACAACTGCGGATCTCATGACGGCTTTGTCAGGTATGTATGAAAAGCTGTCAGCGAATAACAAGGTACACTTGATGAAAAAGTTATTCAATTTAAAGATGGCGGATGGTATGTCTGTTGCACAACATCTGAATGATTTTAATACTATCACAAATCAATTGTCGTCTGTTGAAATTGAATTTGATAATGAGATACGTGCACTGATATTGTTGGCTTCATTGCCAAATAGCTGGGAAGCCATGAGAATGGCTGTTAGTAAATCTGTCGGTAAATCTAAGCTAAAATATGATGATATTCGTGATTTGATTTTGGCTGAGAAGGTGCGCAGGAAAGATTCTGGCAAGACTTTGGGTTCGAGTTTAGCACTGAATGTTGATTCTCGAGGGAGATCACAAGATAGGAACTCAAATAGAGGAAGATCAAAATCAAAGCACAGGAGCAAGAGCAAGTCAAGGCCTGGTTAGCAGGCAACTTGCTGGAATTGTGGCAAAGCTGGCCACATAAAGAAGAACTACAAAAATCCTAAAAAGACCGAGAATGATAGTGCTAATGTTGTAACTGAAGAAGTATAAGATGCACTATTGCTTGCAGTTCATAGTCCAGTTGATGACTGGATACTGGATTCAGGGGCTTCCTTCCATACATCTTCCCACCGGGAGTTAATGCGGAATTATGTTGCAGGTGACTTTGGGAAGGTGTATCTCGCTGATGGAGAGGCTTTGAACGTGGTAGGGATGGGAGACATTGATATTGTACTCCATAACAAAAACAAATGGACCTTACAAAAGGTCAGACACATTCCTGAGTTGAAGAAAAACCTCATTTCTGTTGGGCAGCTCGATGAGTGTGGTCATTCAGTAGTATTCTCAGATAGCACCTAGAAGGTCACAAAAGGGGCATTGGTACTGGCTCGGGGTAAGAAAACTGGTACACTATATATGACTACCGGTTTAATTAACACTATTGTTACTACCGTAGCAGAGAGCACAACAGATTTGTGGCATTGTAGGCTTGGCCATATGAGTCAGAAGGGTATGAAAGAACTTCTGTCTAGAGGCAAGCTACCAGAACTGAAGTCAGTTGATCTCAGTATGTGTGAGAGTTGCATTATGGGGAAACAGAAGAATGTCAGTTTCTTGAAAAGTGGCAGAACGCCAAAGACAGGAAAACTGGATCTTGTACACACAGATGTGTGGGGACCTTCTCCAGTGGCATATCTTGGAGGTTCTCGTTACTATGTCACGTTCATTGATGACCATAGTAGGAAGGTATGGGTTTATTTCTTGAAGCATAAATCTGATGTATTTAATGTATTCAAAACTTGGAAGGCCATGGTTGAGACAGAGACAGACTTAAAACTGAAATGTTTGAGGTCTGACAATGGTGGTGAGTACATTGATGGTGGGTTCAAGGAGTACTGTGCAGCTTAGGGTATCAGAATGGAGAAGACCATTCCTGGGACACCACAGCAAAATAGAGTTGTAGAGCGTATGAACAGAACTATAAATGAGCGTGCTAGAAGCATGAGATTGCATGCCGGACTACCACCAACTTTCTGGGCAGATGCGGTTAGCACTGCCGTCTACTTGATCAACAGGGGGCCATCCGTCCCATTAGATTGTGAATTGCCTGAGGAGGTTTGGAGCGGGAAAGAGGTCAAATTTTCTCACCTTAAAATTTTTGGTTGTCTTTCTTATGTTTTTATTAATTCTGATGCTCGTAATAAACTTGAGGCTAAGTCAAAGAAATGTTATTTCATTGGCTATGGAGACGAGGCATTTGGCTATCGTTTTTGGGATGATCAGGGTTGAAAGATCATAAGAAGCAGGAATGTGATTTTTAATGAGAAGATTGTGTACAAGGACAAGTCTAGTATAGTTTCTGAAGTAGCTCATCAGGAGTCCGAGTTCGTAAGATTGGATGACCTACTAGAGGTCATAGTGCAGTGTAGAGATGTGAGTGACGAGGAGGGTGGGTCCAGTGCACCCATTCCTATTATTCCGCAATCAGTTTTAGAGCCGTCCACTTCTATAGCTGTAGGTCACAGGTCAGTTAGAACTAGACGTCCTCCACAGCGTTTCTCACCAACCTTGAACTACATTTTGTTTACAGATGGTGGAGAACCGCAGAGTTATGAAGAAACCTTGCAAGATGAAAATTCTAGTAAGTGGGAGCTAGCCATGAAAGATGAGATGGATTCCCTGCTACGGAATCATACATGGGAGTTGACAAAACTTTCATCAGGGAAGAAGGCATTACACAAAAAGTGGGTGTACCAGGTGAAAACTGAGCATGATGGCAGTAAGAGGTACAAGACCAGACTTGTTGTAAAAGGCTTTCAGCAGAAGCAGGGTATTGATTACTCTGAGATCTTTTCTCCTATGGTGAAGATCACAACCATCAGGATGGTACTGTCTATAGTTGCTACCGAAGATTTATTTCTTGAGCAGTTAGATGTGAAGACAACCTTTCTTCATGGAGATCTTGAAGAAGACATCTACATGCACCAGCCTGAGGGGTTTGTAGTACAAGGAAAGGAAGATTCAGTTTGCAGACTAAAGAAGGGCTTGTATGGCTTGAAGCAAGCTCCTAGACAGTGGTACAAGAAATTTGATAATTTCATGCACAGTGCAGGGTACATCAGATGTTAGGCAGATCACTGTTGCTATGTCAGGCATTTTGACAATTCTTATATTATTCTACTGTTGTATGTGGATGACATGCTTATTGCAGGGGCTAGTATTGATGAGATCAATAATTTGAAGAAGCAGATGTCAGAGCACTTTGCAATGAAGGATTTGGGAGTTGCAAAGCAAATCCTTGGCATGAGGATTGTCAGAGATAGAGTCAGAGGCACGTTGAGACTCTCACAGGCTGAGTATGTGAAAAAGGTACTCAGTAGATTTAATATGGACAAGGCCAAACTAGTTGGCACACCTCTGGGTAGTCACTTCAGACTCAGCAAGAATCAGTCACTCGAGTCAAAGGAGGAGCAAGAGTACATGAGTAAGGTTCCTTATGCCTTAGCTATTGGTTCACTTATGTATGCTATGGTTTGCACAAGACCGGATATTGCCCATGCAGTGGGAGTTGTGAGTAGATACATGAGTAACCTAGGAAAAGAATATTAGGAAGTAGTGAAGTGGATTTTGAGGTACCTAAAAGGCTTCTCAGAAACCTGCTTGTGTTTCTCAGGAGAGAGTTTAGAGGTGCAGGGCTATATTGATGCTGATTTAGCTGGAGACATTGATAGTAGAAAGAGTACCACGGGCTTTGTTTATACTCTTGGTGGTACTGCAGTGTCATGGGGTTCTAATCTACAGAAAACAGTTTCTTTGTCTACTACAGAAGTTGAGTATATTGCAGTGTCAGAGGCTGCAAAGGAGATGATATGGCTACAAGGCTTCTTGGAGGAATTGGGTAAGAAGAATAAAAAAGGCACTCTCTACAGTGATAGTTAGAGCGTCATATTCATTGCCAAGAATCCAGCATTTCATTCCAGGACCAAGCACATTCAGATCAGGTATCACTTCATACGATCATTGTTAGATGACGGACAATTGTTACTTGAGAAAATTTGTGGAAGCAAGAACCCTGCTGATATGTTGACTAAGGGTGTTACACTTGAGAAACTGAAGTTGTGCGCAACTTTAGTTGGTCTTCTAGCATGAAGACAGGGGTAGTGAGTTGTAGAGGTTGAGGACATCACGTTTGAGGAAGAGAACGATGCAGCGAGTGAACCAGTCTCCAAGTGGAAGAATTGTTGAGTACTGTGGAATCTGGTCCACATTGCTCGAACGGAGGCATTAGCCGCTCGAGCGAAATCAGGCAGAGTCGAATGCTCGAAGGCAGCACGACAGTGAGCTAGAGCGGTTGCGGGAAAGGGAGTTCGCTTGAGAGGAGGTATTAGCCGCTCGAGCGAAGTCAGGCAGAGTTGAACGCTTGATGTCCACTCGATAGTGAGCTCGAGCCGTTGCGGAAGGGAGTTTGCTCGACGCGCGCTCGACACGCCGCTCGAGCGAACATCGTATATTTTCAGATCTAGGACTTTTTTAGCCGTTTGAGTATATATATGTGTTTTCTACACTTATGGCCGTACTGTACAACACTATTGGTGAATAGTATTTCGCCCCTCCATTGTAGTGTGATTCCTCAAGCAATAAAATCCTCTGCAGCTCCCGTGGACGTAGGCAATTTGCCGAACTACGTATATATGTGTGTCATGTGTGATTTTCTCTTTTGTATTCCATATTTTTCACTTTATTGTCATCGTTTTCCCAACAACTAATGAAAAGAGAGAAAGGGAAAGACAAAGAGAGAGAGAGAGAGAGAGAGAGAGACAAAGAGGAAATTGCAAGAGAAAGAGTTGTTCTTCAATACAAAACTTGATGCATATACAAGGGAATTATACCCATATATATAGGAGTACAAAGGGGTAGGTATAGCTTAAGTCTCCATTGATGGCTAAAGAAAGGTCTTAATTAATGGCTCAATGGTCTTAATTAATGGCTAGACATTGGTCTTAATTGATGGTTCAATGGTCTTAATTAGTAGCTATGTATGGTTATACAAATGTTTATAACACTCCCCCTTTGGATGACCATACATAAAGAATATGCATCTTTAAGATCTTGCCAAGGAAAAACCTAGTGGGAAAAAACCAATGGCGAAAGAAAAAAGTACAACATTCATGTGTACTGCCAAATGCTTTAAGATTACCTCATTAAAACTTTGCAAAGGAAAACCCAGTGGGATAAAACCTTAGCGAAGGAAAAAGAGTACAATAAGCACAAGTCTTCAAGACTTTACTCCCCCTGAAAAGTGCATGATAATAGGTCTTCAAGTTTCCACATTCTAATGTTCTGCACAATCTTCTTAAATGTTGCAGTTGGTAATGCCTTAGTGAATAAATCTGCCAAATTATCACTTGATCGTATCTGCTTGACATCAATTTCACTTTTCTTCTCATGAATTGCAATGATCTCTCTGTGTGAATCTGAAAGATAACCTGCATTCGCATATCCAACTAATTGTGGACTTGATCCATATTGATAAAATAATTCCATATCGATAAAATAATTCCATATCAATCGTACCTAGAAGGTAACGAATGACATGTTTAATATCATTCCAATGTCTTCGAGTTGGTACATAACTATATCTTGCAAGTAAATTAAATGAAAATGCAATATCAGATCGAGTGCAATTTTCAAGATATATCAGGGCTCTAATTGCACTAAGATAAGGTACTTTAGGATCAAGAATTTCTTTATCGTCTTCACAAGGACGAAATGGGTCTTTCTGCATATCAAATGATCGAACAACCATTTGAGTACTCAGGGGATGGGTTTTGTCCATATAAAAGTTCTTCAAGACTTTATAGTGAAAGGTCTTTGGTTGATGCGTCTCAATCCAACTCTTTAAATGATGCAGTTGGTAATGTTTTGGTAAACAAATTCGCCATATTGATCCAAGATAGTTTTAACATTAAATTTACTACTCTTCTGGAGTTGTGCTTTTCTGGAGTTTTTGTAAATAACATAGTTAGGGAGAAGTCATCAAAATTAAGCCGCCAACCTCCATATTCAACAAAAACGGTGGCCACCTTTTTAGATCAAACAAGCACTGCAGAATTTTACAGCTCTTCTATACCTGTCAGGCGCCGCAAGGCTATGATGCTACATTTCTTGTCTCTTGTAGAGAGATGCTTCACGAGAGATGCTGTGAAGCAAATATAGATGCTTTGTCCTTCCTTTTACTCACCTGAGGATGTTACTCTTATGATAGGAGCAGAGATTCATTTTTCTAGAAAGATTTATTCTAATGTCGTTTCAGAATCAAGATTTCTTAGTGCTCAATATTTTGCCTCTGGTATGACCATGTCTCGGAGGTTATTAGCTAAACTGAATGAGGTCAACCAACTCAATAATCAAATTTCTTAATTGCGTTAGAAACTCTATGCGAAGAGTCGTAAGAACAAGAAACTGAAGGAGGAGAATAAGGCGCTAAAATAGTATGCTTGTGATCTTCAGGATCAACAACAACAGATATTTAAAGAAGTCCAAATACTTAGAGAATAAGGACAAGCTACATTTAATCTCGTCGCGGATATCTGAAAAAGTCCAACTTCTAAGAGAGTAGGGGCAGGCTGCTTTTAATTTCACGGCCTAGTAAATAAATGTAGGATATCTGTGTTTAGCGTATCCTCTATCAATATATATAATTTTGTCTTACTTTCATAATTTTCTCTATAAAAGAAATGTTCAGCTCATCTTCATTCACATCCCATCTTCTTCACTCTTTTGTAATTAGTCTGCATTTTTACTCTGCAATGGCTCAGCAATCTTCTCGTGACCAATATATGAGGTATTCTACACCTTATTCACCAGTTGTTTCTGCTTCTACCGTAGATGCTATAGTGCAATACAATAATGATTTAACTAATAAGTCAGATGTTGAAGTTATCTACGAGCTTGTGAGTCTCGGTACCCGATACTCATCAACCATTGTTGCATTTTCTCAGCGACTACAATCCAAAACTTATGATGTTGACAAACTCAATGAGAAAATTTCTATCCTTCAGCGACTTCTTCAAGAGTCCAACATGAAGGTAGGTGCAATAAAGCAAGAGAATAGGAATTTAAAATCCTTGTTTAAGTCTTCTTTTCGATTGCCTACTCCTTTAGACACGGATGCCATGCAAATTTTTTGAAGAACAAGATTGTTTAAAGAAAGAGGCGAAGAGCCTCAAATTTCTGTAATTTTATTTCGAGATAATAAAATAATATTTCACAAATATTCATATTGTGTTTCTATCTTCTGGTAGATGTTCTATATGCTCCATTTTATTTCTCCTTTAATAATGCACATTTGTTACAAAACTATAAGATGAATCTGAAATACTAATTGCATTTAAGATAAGGTATTTCAGAACTAATAATTTCATTCATCTCCCACTTGCAACCGAAAGGGTTTATAATTTATATTTCAAATATGTAAAGTTTTTATGAGCTCTTATGGAGCTTCAATAACATTTAAATCATCTATATAAATTGCAATAAAAGCTAATCTAGATACTGAAAATATATGGAAAATAACTTGTTCCACGTGCGTTTGGATTGTTTTAGATCATATAAGGATTTTTGAAACTTGATAGAATAAGTACTTCAGGACTATATGCTTCATGCATTTCATATCTAGTGATCCATATAAATATGCAGTTAATCATACATATCCAAACTCTCGGTAACTATCAAGCTAATAAAAACCTCAATATAATTTCATCCACTTCAAAAGCATATCAATATTATTTCTGCGGGAAACATACTCGTGATTTATTTATCACATTTTCATTTCCTTTATACAAATACCCACTGATATTCAACAAGCATCACCTCTTAGGTGTTTGGACTACAAGTCCATATGTATCACATTTTACTAGTGATATCAATTCTGCAGGAATTGTTTCTTTCTATTTTGGCCAATATTTTTACGTCGGTATTCTTCGACGGTTCTTGGCTCACTTTCTTCATTACTTATGGTAATGTCAAGTGCCATCTTATATGAAAATACGTTGTCGACAACGGTTTTATTTCTATCCAGAATTTCTCCATTACTCATGAAATGTATCGAGATCTCGTTATTTTCAGGTACCTATCGCTTTTCAAGGGAAGTCATTTCATGAAAATTCTCTTCAGGAGGTACTCTTCAGGAGTATTATACTCTTTAGGAGTTTTTATTATGAGAGAATTTTGTATAGAAAGTTTGGATGGATTTTATTGCTTGTTTTGTGGGTACGGCCTCTTCTGGAGCACCAATTTCTTTTCTTTGCGCTTTTCTCTTTCGGAATGCTTTATCATTTGTATCAATAGGTCTCACACGTTTTTAGACATGTCTTATGCTCATTAGACTGCTAAATTTCTTAATTGTCCTACGAGGACTTCAATCCTCGCTGGGATTTTAGCAGCTAGAATATTAGACTTTTTAATATTATTGCATCCATAAATTAATTATCATCTAAACTTCTAGTTCACCTATGATAATCAAGATAACATCTAATTATTTCATTTTATTTGTTTCTAGCAAATTTTTCTTTCCGCTCATAGTGGGAAAACTTTATAATAAAAGAATCTTCTGGTTCTTTTATAAACGTTCATATGAAAATTATTCGACTTATCTTAATTGATTTAGGATGATTAAGATAATCATGAAAAACATACAAATATTTTGAATCACATCATTTTTAATGCATCATAATATTTGATTTAATAGTTATATAATATCATCTCAAAGAGAAAGCTGATAATTTTTTCAATACGAGCTTCTGGCTCAAAATCATAGAAGTACTATAAAGATATTCATCACTACGTCCAATCTCTTGGTTTCTTTGAAAACAATGCATCATTCTCTTCTGGGAATAATATAAATCCAATTTCATTCACTTCAGGGAATGATGTGGAACTAGTAGGACGTGACTCATGATTTCTTGACAAAATCTCATTATTTTGCTTAGCTACTAGAGGACCAGATATAAATTTAGAATATATTGTGAACTTTTGCACTCGATATTGCTACTTCAGGAGCACATTCGAGGCATTCATTTTAAACATATATTCTTTAGTGGCTTTTCTCTACACAATTTCAATTATGCAACTTCAGGTGCATTAATCATAATGAGCTTTTGGTACACGTATCACTCATTTAAACTATCTCATAGAATCAATAGATCTTTTATTATGAGATATTCAATAAAATTATTGGTTTAGAGTGATCCTTCAGGGATGCTCAATTTCTATTCCAAGATGAATCTTATCATCAATAATTCATAACAAGTATAAAAAATAAATAGAAGTTGTATATAAACTATGTGAATAAATATAGAATTTAATCAAGTAATAATAATGAATATAATCTTTAATACCCACCTCGGGGATTGTAAATAATATATTGAAAAACTTACTTGAAGTAGAAGACCACTAGTTTTAGAATCAACAGAACCTCGTGCTGATAACGTGTTATAAAACTAATGAAAAAAGAGAAAGTGAAAGACAAAGAGAGAGAGAGAGAGAAAGAGGAAATTGCAAGAGAAAGAGTTGTTCTTCAATGCAAAACTTAATGCATATAGAAGGGAATTATACCCATATATATAAGAGTATAAAATGGTAGGTATAACTTAAGTTTCCATTGATGGTTAAAGATATGTCTTAATTAATGGCTTTATATTAGTCTTAATTGATGGTTCAATGGTCTTAATTAATGACTATGTATGGTCATACAAATGTTTATAATACTATTAACAAATATCGTACAAGACAAGATTTGTTTTCTTGCGAATTTTCCTTTTCAAGCAAACCTTTAGGTTCTCTCACTTTACCAGTATTGCATGTGTAACAACGGAAATGATTTGTCCGGACAGTATATTACGGTCCCAACCCTCTTCGAGTTACTCGTGTTTGCAAATTAAAGTACAGGTTCCACCAACTGCTAACATAACATCATCAACTGGTTCTGGAGAACACCTAGACGTCTAATCACATGGGCCATGAGATTACCGCTCCAAGTGTAGCTTCTTCATTGACTTCTTCCTCTCCTCATCCTCTTTTCAAATTGCTCCAACTTCTTGCAAGAGACTTAGTTCAATTCTAGGATAAAAAGAAAAAAATCAAACAAAACCCAGATAAATACATCTTATGTGACGCCCCCAACTCCCACATACAGCCACGCGGAAGTTGAGACGTCGGGATGATGACAACCCGGGTCACACATCTCATCGCCAAGTGCCAGAAGTGTGTGCACAGGCAAAATGTGTATAAATAAAAACACGCAGCGGTTAGATAAGTCATATATTTAAGTATCAGAATTTTTTCTTAGTTAATACAAACCAGATTCAAACATACATACTAAAATATTACAAGTTCAACATCATTTCAAACCAAATACATATTAATAAAAACATCGCCAAACATAATATACTTAAAGATCATCCAGCTACTCCTCCGGCGGAGCCGCCTCCTCAGGCTCAGCCTCCTCATCATCAAGATCTGCATCAAAATCTACGGTACCAAAAATGGTACCGCAGGTAAGTAAAATCCAAACAACGCAAGATATAAACATATTAAAACCCAAACAATATGCATGAATTATACCCAATGCACATGTCCCCAAAACCATATTTTTCCCACACACGCCAAAAGTCCCATTTGGCCCAAAACCTTTCCTTTAAAAAACATATCTCGCCATTATCTCACATAATGGCCTAAAACCAATCTCAAACCATCCTTTCTATATTTTTCCTTAATCGAATGCACCATGACCTCCCCTAGGGGTCATCCGCAAGCCTTGGCTTCATATCAAGCGATGCCCGGTTCCGCGCCTCTTGCGCGTACGTAGCCAAGCATCCTCTAGACGAGCGATGTCCAGTTCCGCGCCTCTCGCACGTACGTAGCCAAACATCCTCTAGCCCCCGCCAGCAGAGGGGCCACGGAGTCAGTGAGTAGGGCGATGCCTGGTTCCGCGCCTCTCGCGCGTACGTAGCCAAACACCCCCTAGTCCTGCTCCCGTCGTCCAACGACAACTCAGGGGACGTCACTCAGTATATTACGCTCCCGAGTGACCAGAGGAGCTCCACTGAGATAATAACCCATCCCAGCTTGGGCTCGTGAGACACACGCACCCAAAAAATCTGTTTACACATATAACACCATTTTTCAATAAAATGCGCATGATCATGTATGCTCAATACCATGCAAATAAAATTCACATAAAATAACCACACAAGCCGAACATCACAAACAACCAACAAACAGCTCCGTCCTCAATTCCAACCGACCCCCGAACTCCTCGGACTCAGTCCGGAATCAACAACCAACCAGATGACAAAAATAAATTATTGTAAAGGAAATAATACATTTAAATCTAAAACGAAGTTTGGGAAAATACTTACAGCGCTAAATACGATTTTTAGAAGGGTCGGCGCGAAGCAAACGGCGAGCGGAAAGCAACGTAACAGTGCAAATGCACTGTAGCCGTGGGTCGCAAAATACCCACTTTTGAACGGGGATGAACCAAGACCCCAAATTGATAGGGAATGGTCTAGGGAGGTTTATGAAGCTAGTGGAAACGAGTTTTGGCAGTGGGTGGCGGCGAAAACACCGGTTGAAGTAAAAAACGTGCAAATCGGAGTTGAGCTCGTGGGAGCTACTCTGGTGACCATTTGAGGCCGGAAATGGGTGGGTTAGGACGGCAAGGAGCCGGTGATGAAGTGGTGAAGAGGTGGTGGCCAGAGGTGGAGCGACGGCGGCGAATCGGGACTAAAACCGTGCGGCTTGATGGTGGTTTTCCGGCTAAACGGCCGGCCGGTTGGGGCTGGAAATCGGTGGGGGTGATCACCGGCCAGAGGGGAGTCGACCGGTAGGGGCAGTATCGACCACGACGGCCGGACGACAGAGGGCTGGGTGGTTGGACAGTGATGCCATGGGTGAGGAGAGAGAGAGAAAGAGAGAAACGCGGGAGTGAGAGGCCGAACGGGGGGAAGAAAAAAGAAAGAAAAGGGAAAAAGAAGAAAAGAAAAGGAAAAGAAACAGATGAAGGAAAATAAATGAGGTCCAGTCCTTACTTCGAAAGTCCAACGATTGATCTAACGAGAAAGAACTTTGAAAGCAATAAAAACCAAGAAAACATTTTAAACATGTCGCAAAGCTAAAATATTTATAAAAATAACTAGTGAAAACCAACTATTAAATTTTAAATAAAAAAACAAGCTAAAATAAATTAATCAGTAATTTAAATTCAATAGCGAATAAAAACTAATTAAAATTCGATTATTTAAAATACAAGCACTATAAAATTAATTAAAGTAAAATATTTCTTCAGTGAAAATATACGTAAAAACGGGGTGTCACATCCTCCCCCCCTTAAAATAAATTTCGTCCTCGAAATTTGCAAGCTCAAACGCCATAACTATAGCAATCCATAAAATTCCACTTAGACTAAGTTTAAGGAACATACCGCTGGTTACTCGAACAAATACGGATGCTGCTCCCTCATATCCGCTTCTCTCTCCAGGAGAAATCTTGAGCCAACGGATCTCCCCATGCCACCTTCACCAGAGGTATCACCTTGGATCTCAACTATTGCTCTTTCCAATCCATGATCTGCGTCGGTACAACTTCATAAGTAAGATTAGGTTGCAGTTGCATACACTCTGGGTCGACATAGCGGGGCTCTTGTTGTCCAAAGCTCTTCTTCAAAGACGATACATGAAATACATCGTGAATATCCCCAAAATATTATGGCAATGCGACTCTGTAAGCGACGGACCCGACTTTCTCCAAAATTTGAAAAGGTCCAACATATCTCAGATCCAGCTTCTTCTTTTTCCCAAAACGCTTAACTGCTTTCATGGGAGAGACCCTGAGATAAACCCAATTGCCTTCTTCGAAAGACAATTCTCTCCTCCTGGTATCCGCGTAACTCTTCTGACGACTTTGCGCTGCAGCCATTTTATCTCTTATAATCTGAATCTGACCTTGCATTTCCTGAATTATCTCGGGTCCAATTATTTTCTTCTCCCCGACTTCATCCCAACATAAGGGTGATCTACATTTTCTACCATATAGAGCTTCATAATGAGCCATTTGGATGGATGCATTGAAGCTGTTATTATAAGCGAATTCTATGAGTGGCATGTGATTTTCCCAACTCCCCTGAAATTCCATAGCACACGCTCGCAACATATCTTCAAGAGTTTGAATGGTGCGCTCTGATTGGCCATCCGTCTGGAGGTGATAAGCAGTACTAAAATTTAATTTAGTATCTAGAGCCGCTTGCAAACTCTTCCAGAAATGGGAGGTGAACCTTGGATCCCGATCCGACACTATGCTCTTGGGTATCCCATGTAATCTCACTATTTCTTTTACATACATGCGAGTCAATTTTTCCAGAGAATCCGTATTATTGACCAGTAAGAAATGAGCACACTTAGTCAGTCGATCAACAATCACCCAAATTGAGTTCTTTCCACTGGGAGTCCTCGGCAAGCCCACTACAAAATCCATGGTGATGTCATCCCATTTCCATTCAGGAATAGGAAGAGGCTGAAGCAAACTTGCTGGTCTTTGGTGTTCGGCCTTGACTTGACGACAAGTGCCACATCTCTCAATATACAAGGCAATATCCCTCTTCATTCCTTCCCACCAATAATTTTTCTTTAAGTCCCGATACATTTTTGTGCTACCAGGATGAACGGAATAGGGAGCCGCGTGGGCCTCTGCCATAATTCGCTCCTTAAATTATGAGTCCTTAGGAATTACTCTACGATCTCGGAATCGAAGAATCCCATCTTTATCCAAACTGTAGTGCAATGGCCCTCTAGATTTTCGGACCCTCTTTCTAATGTCCAACAGCTTCGGGTCTTTTCTCTGAAGAGTCTTCAATTCTTCAAAATCAACTACTCGAATGTCAAGAATTGAAGATATCACTTCCTCCTGTTGTGAACTTCCAATGAGGAGCCTTCTCATCCCGCAAAGTATCGAATCCATTCCAGAAGATTCAGCCTCATCCTCTAAGTGTGACTTTCGGCTCAAGGCATCAGCAACTACATTTGCTTTTCCTGGATGGTATTTAATCTCACACTGATAATCACTTATTAGCTCTAACCATCGCCTTTGTCTCATGTTGAGATTCTTCTGAGAAAATAAATGCTTTAGACTCTTGTGATCGGTGTAGACTTCGCAAACAGCCCCATATAAATAGTGTCGCCAAATCTTAAGAGCAAATACTATTGCAGCCAATTCTAAATCATGTGTCGGGTAATTCTTCTCGTGGTCTTTCAGTTGACGAGACGCATAAGCCACAACCCGTCCTTCTTGCATGAGAACACATCCCAAACCAAATTTAGATGCATCACTAAAAACTACAAACGGCTTATGTGGTTCTGGAAGTGCTAATACTGGCGCAGTTGTCAATCTGTTCTTCAATTCCTGGAAACTCCTCTCGCACTTGTCTGACCAAACAAACTCTGCATTCTTTCTCGTCAAAGCGGTGAGAGGTCCGGATAAACGGGAAAATCCCTCCACAAATCTTCTATAGTATCCAGCAAGTCCCAAGAAACTTCGAATCTCGCGCACAGTCGAAGGACGCTGCCATGATAAAATAGCTTCCACCTTACTGGGATCAACTGCTACACCGTCTCGGGAAATTACATGCCCGAGAAATTTAACTTCTTCCAGCCAAAACTCACATTTGCTAAGCTTCGCATACAGTTGGTGCTCTTGTAACTTCCCAAGCACTAAGCGAAGGTGATAAGCATGCTCTTCAATATCCTGAGAATAAATTAAAATATCATCAATGAAGACCACCACAAAAGAATCCAAGTAAGGCCGAAAAACCCGATTCATCAGATCCATGAAAGCTGCGGGGGCATTAGCCAACCCAAAAGGCATCACTTTAAATTCATAATGCCCGTATCTTGATCGAAAAGCAGTCTTGGGTATATCTCTATCTCTTATTCGCAGCTGATAATATCCTGATCTCAAGTCAATCTTCGAAAAGATAGCTGCTCCTTGAAGCTGATCAAATAAATCGTCAATTCTTGGGAGAGGATATTTATTCTTGATGGTCACTTTATTAAGTTCCCGATAATCAATACACATTCTAAGAGTGCCATCTTTCTTTTTAACAAATAAAACTGGTGCACCCCAAGGTGACGTGCTTGGCTGGATAAATCCCTTGTCCACCAACTCTTGCAACTGGACTTTCAACTCCTTCAGCTCAGCTGGTGCCATACGGTAAGGGGCTTTATGGACAGGAGCTGCCCCAGGTTCTAAATCAATTACGAACTCCAACTCACGGACTGGAGGTAACCCCGGCAAATCATCTACAAACACATCGGGAAATTCTTCTACAACTGGAATATCTGCTAAAGACTTTTTCCCAATTGGCGTAGACACCACTTGAACTAAAAAGGCGTCCGCTCCACAAGCAATATCTCTCTTCGCTTGAATTGCCGATATAACCATCGGCTTTTCTTTTAATTTACTCCCCATAAACTCTAGATATTCGCCATCTGGGAGTTGAAAGCTGATTACACGGCTTCTACAATTAATACTTGCACAATACCGATACAACCAATCCATGCCGAGAATAATATCAAATCCCAACAACTTGAATACAACTAAGTCGGCATCAAGTGTCCTTCCACCAAAATCCAAGGGACAACCCAACGCAACTTTAGAACAACAAATCATTTCACCATTTGGAAGACTCACCACTAATGATTTTGGTAGGGGTCCCGTAACCAAATTACATATCCGTGCGAACGTAGAAGACACAAATGACTGAGATGCACCCGAATCAAATAATGTGCAAGCATAAAAATCATACAACCGCACCCTTCCTGAACCAACCACACATACCCATGAAATCCAAAATAAAGAAAAACCAAACCAAACCAAACATCAAATCCAGAAATTAGTTTAGAACCATACCTGTAATCACTCCAGCATCGTGGGTCGCTAGTGCCTCATCATCCACCTCCCCTGGGGTAACAGCATATACCCGAGCCTGCGCTACTTGCCTCTGATTAGTCCTTCCACCACGTCGTCCTCCACGGCTCTCTTGAACTCTACTAGGACACACGCGAGCTAAATGTCCCTCTTGGCCACAGCGGTAACACTGAATCCTACCACTTTGCCAACACTCCCCTTCATGGGCTCTATTGCACCTTCCGCAAACGGGCATCCGACCTCCTATACGTACTCCTGAGGCTGCTTGTGGTCGAGCCCCGATCCGCTGTATGAATTTCTGAGGTGAGCCAAAGCTACTTCCTTCTCCAGTAAAACTTCGCCTTTTCTGACTTGTAGGGGAGCCCATGCTCAAATTAATTTCTCGTTCTGCGATAATAGCCAAATCAACCAATTCTTGGAAAACAGTAATCCGGAGGCAAACCACCATCCGGCGTATCTCGGGTCGCAGACCCTCTTGGAAGCGCTCAGCTTGCATCTCCTCCGAGGCTATCAGATGAGGAGCAAATCGCCCAAGCTCCACAAATTTTCGGGCATATTGCTCTACTGTCATATTTCCTTGAACCAGGCTAGAGAATTCTCTAGCTTTTTGCCGCCTCACATGTGCAGGAAAGAACCGATCATTAAATTCCTTTTTAAACCGCTCCCAAGACACTGCGGCGAAGGATCCCAATTCTAACATCAGCATTTCTCTTTTCGTCTCCCACCATTTGGAAGTAGTACCTTGCAACAAATAACTTGCATAGAGCATTTGTTGTGCCTCCGTGCAGCCACAAACTTCAAATGTTTTCTCTATATCTCTGATCCACTTCCCGGCTCTAAGTGGATCTTCTTCTCCTGTAAAAGCAGGGGTACGATGCGCTAAGAAGCGCTCATAGGTGCACCCAGCCTGCACCGCTCTACTCTGTTCCCCTCGCTGCAGATATTCAATCAATCTGTTCAATTCACTGGTTTGAGCCTCTCTACTTTGCTCGCCTCGCTGTAAATATTCCGTCAAAAGGTTTAGCGCTCGAGCCATGGCGAAATTCCCATCGCCTCTCGGCAACTCATCCTGAGGTTCCCCAGAAGGCCTCTGTGGTCTCACCATTTTCCTGCCAAAACACAACCTTCGACCCCGTTTAAACATCGGATAAAACAAACATAAAAGCAAAACCAACCAACGATAAAACAAGCATATATATATATATATATATAAGATAATTAAAACAAGTTAACTCAATTAAAAACAGAAAACCAAGCTTCAAATAAAACAAACTCCTTAAAACACAACTTTAAAAAACATTCTGGTACCGTTCCTATGGGACATGTGGTTTTACCCAGAGCCAAACCGCTCTGATACCACCTGTGACACCCCCAACTCCCATATACAGCCACGTGGAAGTCGAGACGTCGGAATGATGACAACCCGGGTCACACATCCCATCACCAAGTGCCAGAAGTGTGTGCACAGGCAAAATGTGTACAAATAAAAACACGCAGCGGTTAGATAAGTCATATATTTAAGTACCAGAATTTTTTCTTAGTTAATACAAACCAGATTCAAACATACATACTAAAATATTACAAGTTCAACATCATTTCAAACCAAATACATATTAATAAAAACATCGCCAAACATAATATACTTAAAGATCATCCAGCTACTCCTCCGGCGGAGCCGCCTCCTCAGGCTCAGCCTCCTCATCATTAAGATCTGCATCAAAATCTACGGTACCAAAAATGGTACCGCAGGTAAGTAAAATCCAAACAACGCAAGATATAAACATATTAAAACCCAAACAATATGCATGAATTATACCCAATGCACATGTCCCCAAAACCATATTTTTCCCACACACGCCAAAAGTCCCATTTGGCCCAAAACCTTTCCTTTAAAAAACATATCTCGCCATTATCTCACATAATGGCCTAAAACCAATCTCAAACCATCATTTCCATATTTTTCCTTAATCGAATGCACCATGACCTCCCCTAGGGGTCATCCGCAAGCCTTGGCTTCATATCAAGCGATGCCCGGTTCCGCGCCTCTCGCGCGTACGTAGCCAAGCATCCTCTAGACGAGCGATGTCTAGTTTCGCGCCTCTTGCGCGTACATAGCCAAACATCCTCTAGCCCCCGCCAGCAGAGGGGCCACGGAGTCAGTGAGTAGGGCGATGCCTGGTTCCGCGCCTCTCGCGCGTACGTAGCCAAACACCCCCTAGTCCCGCTCCCGTCGTCCAACGACAACTCAGGGGACGTCACTCAGTATATTACGCTCCCGAGTGACCAGAGGAGCTCCACCGAGATAATAACCCATCCTGACTTGGGCTTGTGAGATACACGCACCCAAAAAATCCGTTTACACATATAACACCATTTTTCAATAAAATGCGCATGATCATGTATGCTCAATACCATGCAAATAAAATTCACATAAAATAACCACACAAGCTAAACATCACAAACAACCAACAAACAGCTCCGTCCTCAATTCCAACCGACCCCCGAACTCCTCGGACTCAGTCCGGAATCAACAACCAACCAGATGACAAAAATAAATTATTGTAGAGGCAATAATACATTTAAATCTAAAATGAAGTTTGAGAAAATACTTACAGCGCTAAATAGGATTTTTAGAAGGGTCGGCGCGAAGCAAACGGCGAGCGGAAAGCAACGTAACAGTGCAAATGCACTGTAGCCGTGGGTCGCAAAATACTCACTTTTGAACGGGGATGAACCAAGACCCCAAATTGATAGGGAATAGTCTAGGGAGGTTTATGAAGCTAGTGGAAACGAGTTTTGGCCGTGGGTGGAGGCGAAAACGCCGGTTGAAGTCAAAAATGTGCAAATTGGAGTTGAGCTCGTGGGAGCTACTCCGGTGACCGTTTGAGGCCGGAAATGGGTGGGTTAGGACGGCAAGGAGCCGGTGATGAAGTGGTGAAGTGGTGGTGGTCGGAGGTGGAGCGACGGCGGCGAATCGGGGCTAAAACCGTGCGGCTTGATGGTGGTTTTCCGGCTAAACGGCCGGCCAGTTGGGGCTGGAAATCGGTGGGGGTGATCACCGGCCGGAGGGGAGTCGACCGGTAGGGGCAGTGTCGACCACGGAGGCCGGACGGCAGAGGGCTGGGTGGTTGGACGGTGACGCCGTGGGTGAGGAGAGAGAGAGAAAGAGAGAAACACGGGAGTGAGAGGCCGAACGGGGGGAAGAAAAAAAAGAAAAAGAAAGAAAGAAAAAAGATAGAAAAGGGAAAAAGAAGAAAAGAAAAGGAAAAGAAAAAGATGAAGGAAAATAAATGAGGTCCAGTTCTCACTTCGGAAGTCCAACGATTGATCTAACGAAAAAGAACTTTAAAAGTAATAAAAACCAAGAAAACATTTTAAACACGTCGCAAAGCTAAAATATTTATAAAAATAACTAGTGAAAACTAATTATTAAATTTTAAATAAAAAAACAAGCTAAAATAAATTAATCAGCAATTTAAATTCAACAGCGAATAAAAACTAATTAAAATCCGATTATTTAAAATACAAGCACTATAAAATTAATTAAATTAAAATATTTCTTCAGTGAAAATACACGTAAAAATGGGGTGTCACATCTTACTCACCAAACATTTCATAAAACAAATCATAGTACCGATCAAAAAAATAGATGAAGAAAAATGAAGAACATCGAATTTATGGAAAGAATTTGGGGTTTTGAAAATTAGTGTAAAGCTTTACGAAGATGTTACGAAGACGGAGCTTCAAGGAAGTTCAGAGAGAGAGAGAGAGGGTAGGACTTGCAGGCGACCAGGAGTGGGAGAAAGGAAGAGAGAAGAGGGGAAGGATAAAATGAAGTACTCTTTTGGGTGTAAATTTTGGTTTGCTGTACTTTCTACGTGGCGAATGTTTATTGATCGGTGTTAAAACGCAGTTTCTACTCGACCGGTTGGGAGGTTTCCCTTTTGTTTTTTCTAATCAAATCACCAATATTTCAACGTATGTTATCTCATCACCCACATTTTTTTAATAGAAACAGGGTAATCAGTTGTTTTAAGATCTCTTTCGGAATACAATTACTTCATATATTTTTATATTATTTTATTAATATTAATAAATTATTTATTATTCTTCTTCTTATTATTTATAAAAAATAATATTATATACAATAATTATAAAGTGTATAAATGCTATTCAATTGTTTTTTTAAAAAATTAATATTTATTATTAAAAAATTAATTTTTTTTACATAAATCTCATATTTACTAACTCATTTTTAAAAAAAATAACTCGATACTTGACCTGAAAATCTTCTCATTTGCAAATCATGCCAAGATACAGCCAATATCTGCTGCGCGTATTTTCCTCTAGCTGTGCAATGGGTCCACGGTGAAACCAGCCATTTTTTAATTATGTTAACCACAAATTCCTTGGCAAATACATACATACAGATATAAATAATATTTAAATGATGCTAAACTCATTGAGATGGGTCTCGACACTTTTTTTTTAGTTAATAATTAAGTAAATATTTTTTAATAATGTTATGAATTTATTTTCAAAAAACTTGTTCTTAGATATAAAAACATATATGAAAAAAAAGGACATTTATCCATTCGGAAGAATTTGTCTGACCATAACTTGGTGGGTGTATCACGAATCTCTATACTGTATACATACACTCTGCTTTCCTCGGACGCACTGTAGGGTTATGAACCAAGTTCTAGATGATTGAGATCGGAATAAAAGTAAATCCCTTGAAGAAAAAATCTGATAGTAAACAATTTTATGTATTAATATGTGTATTTATTTAATATGATAGATTAAAAATATTAAATTTAAATAAAAATTATGTCAATTTAAAGCTTAAATATAAATATAACAATATTAATACAGAAATCGGTACATAAACGGTTTATATGTAATAAAACTAACCAAATGTTCGTACGCTTCATAGGAGATATGAGAGAGAGGCAGACGTCATTATCCATCAACGATATTACGATATCTTATCTAGGAGTGTAATCGGTCCAGTTCGGTCTGGTTTTAGATAAAATTTAGAACCGAACCGGTATGTACCGGTTTTGTATTTTTTAAAACCGATTACGCACCGGTTACCCTCCTAAACCGGTACTCCGGTTTTACTAGTTTTTGGTCTGGTTCAGTCCCGTTTTACAATTTTAATATATATATATTATATATTATATAATATAGTATATTATAGTATATAACACTATAGTGATAATATATTGTAGTATATTATAATATATATTATAATTGTATTATAGACTATAATAATATATTATAGTATATAATATAATGATATATTATAGTATATTATAATATAGAGTGATATAGTAGTAGTATAACTATTAATATGCACTATATAATATTAGTATAACTATTAATACAATAAGCAAAATGATATAAAATTTTAAAATTTAATATTATATTAATTAGTAATTTATCATATAATACAAAATTATTTTATATATAGTTATATATTATAGATAATATAAAAAATTAAAAAATATATATAAATCGGTCTGGTCCGGTTCGGTTTTAAAAAAAGAAAAATTGAAACCGGACCGATTTTGACCGGTTTTAAGAAAACTAAAACCGGTACCGGACCGAACCAACCTCGGGATCAGACCAATGTCACTGGTTTGGTCCGGTCCGGTCCAGTCCGATTTACCGGTTTATCGATTTTTTTTTACCCCCCTAATCTTATTTTTTATTCCACGAGGATGTCCTTCTTCTTCTTATTATTATTGTTGAAATTTAATTTATGGGATAAATAAATTTATTTTTAATTTCTGATTCCACCTTATGTACTTTGCTACGGAAGAGTGAGATATCAATGGATGTTTAGAAATATATTCATTTTATTTTATTTTAAATATTATTTAAATATAAATAATTTTAAATTAATTATTACAATTTTTAAATTAATCATTATAATTTTTTTAAAATTTTAAATAAAAAATAATACAATTTTTTAAATTTTAAAATAAAAATAATAAAAAGGTTGGCTAGCCCTGTAACAACTTGGTTGACTGGGTCAAGGTCCAAGGAGCTCTTCTGGAAGGCAAATGCCTTGCGTTTTCCGCAGTGAAGTCCAGGCTTGGCTTAAATCTATTATATTTCCTGGTTGATTTCACAAATTAGTTTGCAAATCTTGAACAATTTCAAAGTGGAAGAGATTCTTTCATCAAAATGCTTTCCTTCAATCCCTTCCTTCTTCCCGTCATGTTACTTCTCATGCTTGGCTCCCTCAGCCTGACCACTCATGCCGCCGATCCAGTTCCACTCTACCACTTCTGTGCAAACAGAACCTTCTCCCAAAATAGCCTCTACAATTCCAGTCTCAACTCCCTCCTCTCTTCCCTCTCCTCCAACGCCAACCGCAACATCGAATTCTACAACACCATCTCCGGCCAGAACACCTCCGACCCCGTCTACGGCCTCTTCCTCTGCCGCGGCGACGTCACTTCCCAAATGTGCCGAACATGCGTGGCTGCCGCGGTCAAAGAGCTCGCCGCTAAATGTTCAAGGGAAAAGGTTGCTGTTATTTGGTATGACGAGTGCATGATTCGCTCCTCCAACGAGTCTATCATTTCTACCGTGGCCGTCATGCCCAGGATTCATCTGTTGAACACGCAGAACGTCACGGAGCAGGACCGATTTAACCAGCTGGTGAGCATGACGATGACTGACTTGGCAAGTAGGGCCTCGAACTTTCCAATCGGAGTCAAAAAATTTGGAACCAATCAAACGAAATTTTCCGAGTTTCAAAATCTGTACAGCCTTGTACAGTGCACGCCGGACCTGTCTAGCCGCGATTGCAACTGGTGTCTGATCTGGGCAGTTATCAGCCGTCTTCCGATATGTTGTGGTGGGAAGCAAGGGGGAAGGGTTCTGCTTCCTAGTTGTAACGTTAGGTACGAATTATACCCATTTTACACAGACGCATCTACGGCGCCCCCTCCTCCATCTCCGCCTCCATCTCCGCCTCCATCTACGGGCTCTGCAGCTGGATCAATGGGTAAAGTGGAGCCCGATTTGCTGCTTTTCATTTTCCTATTATTATTACATAAAGAAAAATTCTAACGTTGAGTAAAAAAATTAAATTAGTTTAAGAAAAATAAACTCTTAGATAAATGCTCCAGCAAAGAAATTCAACTAAATAAACTTGTAACAAAATTAAACTTACAAAATAGTTTAGACGTTGAGTTGAGTTTTTTTATAAATAATAATAAAATGAGTAGGTAGAGTGAGTTATATGGAATCTGCCTAAAAGCCAAGTGGCTTCACATATTTTTTAAGTTGGTCCTTCTCTTGTCGGTTGAGAGAGTAAGGTGGTAGTTCGATTATTTTCTCAACCTAGTATGAGTCTTGTGCATGGCAATGGAGCAGGATGATCTTTCAAGAAGATGGGTGGTTTCCATCTCACGGAATATGAAAATGAAGTGATGCAGATAATAGATGATACTGTTAGAGATTCAAATGTTGGAGGAGAACATTGTTTGATGGTGTTACTTATTTTAGATAAAGGTTTTAACAAGAAGCTTTTAAAACTACCATGTTCAAAGTTTGAAAGTTGAATGGATGGGTGGTTTTCAAAGAAGTTGGTGATAGTCGTTTAATCATAGATTTTTAGGAGCAATCTGATAAAGACAAAGTTTTGCATGGTAGACCATGATTCTTTGACTGTGCTTCTAGCGCTCCAGGCTTTTGATGGTGGTATGGCTGCTATAAAGGATATCCCTTTTTTCTCATGAACCGTTCTGGGTGCAAGTTCATAATCTGCCATTGGCATCAATGTCTCAGGAGATCGGGATGCAATTGGCAGGAAAATTGGGGTAGTGCAGGAAGTGGGTGTAAACAAGGAAGGCTTGGGATAGGGAAAGTGCCTTCAAATTCATGTGGATGTAGACATGAAAAAGCCTTTACCTCGGGGTAGAATGCTAAGTATAGGTTGAAACAAAGTCTTGCTTTCTTTCAAATATAAAAGATTGTAGAATTTTTGTCAGACTACTTGATGACAATGGTCATTCAAGTGCAGAAAAACCTGATATCTATGGGACAACTTGATAACATTATAGTTTTCTAATTAGTTGTGGGCCATCAGCTCCGTTAGAGTGCAGACTATCTAAGGAGGTTTGGAGTGAAAAGTGGGTGAGAATTTCTCACTTAAAAGTCTTTACTTGTATTTCTTAGGTTCAGATTGATTCTGATAGTCACAACAAGCTCAATGCCAAATCAAGAAATTGTTTCTTTATCAGTTATGAGGATAAGTCGTTTGGCTACCACTTTTCGGATGATTAGATGCAAAAAACCATCAGAAGTAGGAATGCAATTTTTAATGAAAAAGCCGTGTACAAGGATAAGTCTGGTGCAACAACAGATACCACAGATGCAGCTTCTCACCAGTCTAAGTTTTTAAGCCTGGATGAATTTCTTGTGATCACAATGCAAAGCAAAAGTATGAGTGACAGGGAGAGTGAGCCTGATGCACCCATTCCTATTGTTCCGTAGTTAGATACAAAGTCATCTACACCTATAGTTGCTGTTGGTAGGTCTTCCAAGGCTACTAGACCTCCATAGCTGTTTTTATCCACCTTGAATTATATTTTGTTGATTGATGGTGGTGAGCAGTAAAGTTATAATGAAACCTTTCGAGATGAGACTTCGAGCAAGTGAGAGTTAGCAATGAAAAATAAGATGGGCTCTTTGTTAGGGAATCAGACATAGGAGCTAATTGAACTATCAGTAGGGAAGAAGGTTTTGCACAATAAGTGGGTATACCGGTTGAAGATTGAGTATGATGACAACAAAAGGTATAAAGCGAGACCTTTTATGAAAGGGTTTCAGCAAAAGAGAGACATTGACTACTCAGAGATTTTCTCTCCAAGTGTGAAGATCACAACTATCATATTAGTACTATGAAAACAACATTTCTCAATAGTGATTTGGAAGAAGACAACTATATGCATAAGCTAGAGGGGTCCTTTATTGTTTGCAAACTAAAAAAGAGCTTGTATGGCATGAAACAAGCTCCTAAACAGTGGTACAAAAAGTTTGACAATTTCATGTGCAGTTTAGGGTACACCAAATGTCAGGTAGACCATTGTTGTTATGTTAGGTATTTTGATGACTCTTGTATTATTCTATTGCTGTATGTGGATGATATACTCATTGCAGGGTCTAGTATTGAGGAGATCAACAATCTGAATAAGTAGCTGTCAAAACAGTTTGGAATGAAGGATTTTATAGCTGCAAAGCAATTCCTTAGCATGAGAATTATCAGAGACAGAGTCAAAGGCACATTGATACTTTCACACATATGGAGTATGTTAAAAGAGTCCTCAACAAGTTCAATATGGACAAAGGAAACCAGTGGCTACACGTTTGGGAGGTTATTTTAGACTTACGAAGGATTTGTTGCCAAAGTTAGAAGAAGTGCTTGAAAAATGTGAGTAAGGTACCCTATGCTTTAGCTAGTGGTTCTCTTATGTATGCTATAATCTATACGAGACAAGACATTGCTCACGCAATGAGAGCTGTGATTAGGTACATGAGTAATCTAGAGGAGTTGCACTAGGAGGTAGTAAAATGGATTTTGAGGTATCTGTAGGGTTATTTAGATATGTGTCTTTGCTTTACTGGAGCAAGTATAAAACTACATGGTTATGTTGATGCTGATTTAGCTAGTGACACTAACAATCGGAGAATTGTGTCTTGGGGTTCCAATTTGCAAAAGCCTGTTGTGTTGTCTACCACAAAAGCCGAGTATGTTGTTGTATATGAAGGCTCAAAGGAGATGATTTGGTTATAGAGTTTCTTGGAGGAGTTGGGTGAGAACTAAGAAGAATGAGGATGGTACTCTCTACATTGATAGTCAGAGTGCCATATGCTTGCCAAGAATCTAGCATTTTATTCTAGGGCCAATATATATTTAGATTAGATATTAAGTTATTCGATCTCTTCTTGATGATGACTAGTAGATACTTGAGGAGATCTGTGGAAACAAGAACCTTGTAAATATGTTAACTAAGAGTTTTTCACTTAAAAAACTGAAGTTTTGCACAACTTCAATTGGTCTTCTAGCTTGAAGATAGGAGCTATGAGCTGCTAAGGTCGAGATTTTAGTTTTGGAGGCAGATGATTGATACATGTAGTTGTACCGATCTCCAAGTGGGGGAACTGTTGGGTTTTTGTGTAGAGCTTGGTATTTAGCTCATCAGGGAGTCGAGTGAACGTGGGACAGAAAGTTTGCTCAGCTAGTCGCTTGAGTGAACTTCAAATAGAGAGTTCGTTTGACATTTAGCTCAAACGAATTTTAGATAGAGTTCACTCGATACTCGCTCGAGCGAAATAACTCGATGCGCGCGCGCGCACACACATATATATATTGTAATTCTGCACGGCTATAGAGTGAACAATAGTGCCGCACAGTGTATTTTGACTTTTAAGAGAATAAAAATCATTTGTAGCTCTATGGACATATGCACATTTCTGAATCACAAAAATTTGTGTTTGTGTTCTTGATTCACTTTTTTCTTTATTTTTTCTCTTATCGTTCTCAACATTCGCAACTGTTAAATAATCATTTATCTAAAAAATTTAAGCTAATGAGAAGAGATATGAGAAATTTATCTTTCAGCAACCTATCTCACCTCCTCCCATAAAAGGTATAATAAATTTATAATCCTCATATATCTCGCATAGATGAAATTATAATTATTTTTATTGGGTTAGCGTAGGTGTTGTCCTTACTCTTTATGTTGTTCATGATAGTTGTGATTTTTGAGATAAATTTGACCGTTTCAAGTTTTGTAGTTGGCTTGGCTTTCAAAAACAGCGTGCTTTTGGTTTTCGCAGGAACTAGGAGAAACACCACAACTCGATCTGCCGTCATCATTGTAGTGCCCACTCTTCTTGTTATCATACTAGCTGTCATCAGTATTATTTATCTATTTTTAAGAGGGAGGAAACGCAAAGATCATTTTGAAAGTAAGTACAACATAGTTCTTGTATTCCTCATTTTTTTTTTTTTTAGATTTTGAAGGCTATTTTCATATATTATATAACAGTTACGAAATTCATGACTTTTTTTTTTTTTTTTGCACTTGGGTAACAGTACTGGGTAACACTGGGTTTCAGGAAAAATAAATTATTTTTTCTTATGAATGCTTCCACTCTCTCTAATTAGTTACTAGAGATACGAACCCACAAATCAAATTAGATGCCATACCTTGTTATATGCTTTCATATTGAGCAAATTAATAAATCATTCGAATATGTATCAACTCGGTGGTTCTTTTTCTTTTCTGAAGCCATGGATGAAATGGGAAACGTGGAATCCTTGCAATTTGATTTCGACATTATTAGAGCTTCCACATGCGACTTTTCTGATGCAAATAAGGTTGGAAAAGGTGGATTTGGGCCCGTTTATAAGGTATGAAAACAATACGGTATAAAAAGTATTACCAAGCATTTATTGTCAAAATATGTCATACCATTGTATTTATTTCCTGAAAATTGATTCGAATTCTTTTATTTGTGCCTTATTATCTCACATATTCAGGGTAAGCTTTCCAATGGACAAGAGATAGCAGTAAAAAGACTATCGAAAAACTCTGGACAAGGAGATTTGGAATTTAAGAATGAGGTTGTATTAGTGGCCAAGCTCCAACATCGGAATTTAGTTAGGCTCCTTGGATTTTGCTTGGAAGGGAATGAACGTCTTCTTGTGTATGAGTTCGTGCCAAACAGAAGCCTTGATCACTATATATTTGGTACCATTGCATTCTCTGTTTACATTGTGATGAAGATAATTTCATTCATTTCCTTAAAAAATCATAAATTTTAAATATTTGATTGAGTACGATTTCGTGCATATGTAGATCCCGAGAAAAGTGCAAATCTAGATTGGATGAGTCGATATAAAATAATAAAAGGCATTGCTCGAGGGCTTTTATACCTTCATGAGGATTCTCGACTTCGGATTATTCATCGTGACCTCAAAGCTGCTAATGTTCTATTAGATATAGAAATGACTCCTAAGATTTCAGATTTTGGCATGGCAAGGATGTGTGTATTGGATCAGACTGAAGGCAATACAAACAGAATTGTGGGGACCTAGTAAGTATATAAACATATCCAATAGGCTAGAGCTAATGACTACAATTTTGCATTTTCTATATGATTGATTTATGTTGGTTATTTGCATCAAGAAAGGCACATGAAGAGATGGAAATCAAATCAATTGAAAATATTAATCAAAGCTCTACTGCCTTCAAATTGAAGTTGAGTTTATTAATATTAATATGCAGTGGATATATGGCACCGGAATATGCAATGCTTGGGCAATTCTCCGTCAAGTCAGATGTCTTTAGTTTTGGTGTGTTGGTGCTGGAGATTGTAAGTGGTCAAAAAATTACATCTTTCCGTGAAGGGGAGAATAAAGAGTATCTTCTAAGCTATGTGAGTGTATACATAAATTATTAGACCCCTATTCTTTGTTAAAATGAAAATCAACAATATTCTACACTATTTTCTTTGACATGTATGCATGAATTAATGTATCTCTTCAGGCTTGGAAAAACTGGAGAGAGGGGACAGCTGCGAATCTCATAGATCTCACATTGAGGAGTGGTCCACTGAGCGAAATGATACGATGTATTCACATTGGATTGCTGTGTGTTCAAGCAAATGTTGCTGACAGACTAGACATGGCTTCAGTTGTTCTCATGCTTAATAGCAATTCCATTGCTCTCCCTTTGCCCACGCAACCAGCAAGTTTTGTGCAAAATGAGGTTTCATTGGCCACATCAATGAAACTGGACACTGATTGTAATCCAGTGAGTCAGAACGAGGTTTCGATTACCGAATTAGATCCTAGGTAGTGATTTGTGGGTGTGACCACGGTTTATGTGTTTTTGTTCAAATTTCACTAGCTATTATATATGATTCATTTGATGCTTTAAGGTTGTAGTCTTCTCTGACTCCTGATTCAATAGCTATGATTCATGTTCTGATGTGCTTGCACCAAGAACCTAAATATATCCAACCAATATACAAAGAATTACCAAGTCAAAATCACAAATCATTTTCTCTTCCAAGGGAAATGAAATTTTCATAGCTTTAGTACAAGAAAGACACTACGCACTGATCAAGATGTTGATCTCCGTCAAAGCCTAAGACTACAGACTTGCTCCTATTTTGAAATTACCTAATAATTAACAGTCGTTTATGTATCTCTTAGTATGAATACTACTGACGCAAGGTAATATTTGAAGAGCATTTGCTCAAGTATGATACATGCCTATTCAAGTTACAACATCATGTCAATTGTTTTTGTTTTTCCCAAATCACAATTGTTTTAATGTTTTGGAACATCATAAAAGTAAAACAATTGAAGAGAAAATGAATTTTAAAATTGTGGTGGTGGCATAGAGTTTTGGGACATCACGATTGACTAGAACTATTCAAACATTTGTTGGTTATTCAGCTGCAGCCTCTATTCTAATCTCGTCTTAAGATCCGATGCTTAATCTAATCGGGTCAGCAACTTTTTTTCCTTGGACCTTAATCGTTCTATCTCATGTGTTGCTTCCTTTAATGCCTTAGTCTTGTCGTCATTCGATCTGGTTCTAGAAGAGGATGATGTTGATGATGATTTCATGCAACATCCTAAGCCCCTCAAATATCTAGAACGTAATTCAAGAACTTGAGAGAAGATCTGAGCATCGTTGACAGATGATTCATTAGATGGATTCGAAGTAGTTTTCTTAAGAGATATCATCTTGTCCTACAAAAACAAACAAATTAAATTTGGTATACGTAACAAAAATATTATTAGACAATGGAATTAAAGAAATTTAAACTTACATAATTTGCCTTTGCTTCGGGACTAGTCTAAACATCATCATGATTTTTATGTATTTTAACATACAATTGATTCAGATTATAGTTAGCAGGACTTTCCTTTTTCTGCAAAAGGAAAATCTATATTAGAACGTAAATAAAAAAAGTGTATTATATGTTAATATTTAACGGGGATTAGAATAACGTACTATTTTGTTAGACAAACGATAAAAAGATTGAGAACCTGCATGATGGTATATCGTTAATTTTGATCTATTTGCTTTGTTCACAGTACTCTGTTGTTAAAAAAATAATAATATGTCTATAAGTTTAATACATCTATCCTATGATATTAAAAAAAGATAGCAGAAAAATTACATAATAAGCAGGATCTTTAAATATATCACAAACCTTTTCCCATTCATTTGGTAGCTTTGCTTGGAATGGGCTTTGACGTGCCTTTGTCATAGTATTGAACTTTTGATAGTGTGCATGACATCGACCTTTGTACATCCGAAATGCATTCGACATCAGTTCCTCAACCTTTAATCGATCATCTCGTTAGCCAAAATTAACTTCAAACTCGTTCTTTCAAAAATTATAAACAATTAGTATAAATACAAATTAACTTTAAATTAACATGTTATATACTTAGTTGCTTGGAATGTAGCTCATTACCAAGCAACAATTTTTGATGTGATCTTTAAAATCTTGGAAAAACTTTAGACCAGGAGGATGTAGCAATTAGTGCATACGTACGAGTAAGCGAACCAACGTAAGAAGCAAGCCATGTTGTCGAATCTCTGGAGCCACCGGTGTGATCATCAGGAATATTAATTTTTATTTTACCCACTTTTCTTACTTTTTCTATACAAACACCCCTCGTAGTGCCTCGACCTCAACGCTGGCTTACAACAGCTATATATACAATAATTAAAGCATATATTTGAATTAAATTTTTTTTGTTTCATAGATATATATTACTTAAATCGAGCATAAAATATGATATTTAATTTGATATACTATACCTTGTTTTGGGTCTGGTGATGTTAGCCCACCATTAATGGCAGGTGAACCACATGGGGAGTCGGAAATGGATGAGGATGGCGCACGTGTTGCTTTGTGTTTGAGAGGCATATTTGTTTGAAATTTTAGTACATTATATGTCAAACAAACGTTATGGATATTAATTATAAAGATACTTACAAAAATATCTATTTGAAATTCATTCATTATCGGTTTTGCTGGACCAGTCGCCCTCATCCTCACTAGACATTACTTTGAGTTGAACATCTTCTCTATGCAATGGGATCATGTCATATTGGCTTAGATCAACAAATAGATTGATGTCTAATTTGTTTTCTTGATATGCTTCTTTATATGTTGGACTATCATTTTTTTCATGTGGTTTGTCTGCCTCTCTGGAATGTAATCATAAACATTTCTTAGTGCAAACTTCTCCACTACCTGTCATGGGTTCCCGTACTCTGGATCATTTAAACAAAAAACTTAATTCGCTTGGCAAGCAAGAACGAATGGATTGTCCTCATACCATGTGCGAGATGAATTGACACACAAAATATTCATCATTATGCACTCCTAACCTAGGATTTGAGACATCCCACCAATTACATTTAAACAATTAGACCATATATTTCCCAACGTATTTTAATGCTATAATATCTCCCACAATTCCGTAAAAGTCAATGTTATCATCCCCATGGCTTCCTTCGACAATGATTTCACAATTTTGAGTTTTCATATATCTTTCTCTGTCAGTTATGTAAAATCTATATCCACGCATCAAACATCCTGAGTATTGGATGGCCCGCCTAGATGGACCATGTGCCAGATCATACAGTTCTAGTGAGATTTCTTCTAAATTGACGCCATATTTTGATACAACCTATATCAATAAATATTATAATAGTTATATCAATGTTAGATAGAAATTTGTGGAATTTAGTGGTATGTAATTCATATTATAAGATGGGGCTTTACAGTAATACCGTATGTTCAAACCACGAGGCAAATTCATTTTCATGCATCTTTTCTATGTCAGTTACACCATTTGTGTGAAGTAGTTGTTTATGTTCACTACGCATGTTCACGTTAAGTATTAATTGTAATTTATGTATATAATAAATTTTATTTTATTTTTATTTTTAAAGTATTAATTATAATTTAAATTTATGTATTTTTTAATTATACATTATATCTTTGAACCTCATTATCTTTTAAGTATTAATTGTAATTTATGTATATAATAAATTTTATGTTTTTTTATTTTAAAATCATTAATTGTAATTTAAATTTACTTATTTTTTAATTATACCTTATAGCTTTAAACCTCATTATCTTTTAAGTATTAATTGTAATTTATGTATTAAATAAATTTTATGTTTTTTATTTTTAATGTATTAATTATAATTTAAATTTACTTGTTTTTTCATTATACATTATAGCTTTTAACCTCATTATCTTTTAAGTATTAATTGTAATTTATTTATTAAATAAATTTTATGTTTTTTATTTTTAAAGTATTAATTATAATTTAAATTTACTGATTTTTCAATAGTTGTTCTAAAAATTCAATATCTGTTCGAACAGGATTCGATCAGGATAACTCGTTCAAACACGAAATCATTGTGTTCGAATGGTTGCAACCCTGATTCCAGAAATGAAATAGACACAAACACAATCTCAGAGAACACATTCATGGGATAAACACAAACTCATAAGATGCATATTTCACAAACATTGTACAAACACAAATATATTTTCATATTCCCACATTTATAAACTAAAATATTTTCATATTTGTTCAAAAATACAAATATATTACCCCATCCAAACAAAAATATATTTACATATTTCTCAAATCCAAACACAAATATATTCTTCTAACCTTAATATCAGTCCTGTAAATCAACTCTCTCAATGCTCACGGTCTCTTTCTTTCTCACGCTCTCTGTCTCTCAACTCTCAAATTTCTCAAATGTCCAGAATGTTTGAGTTTCTGGACGTCTTATTTCATCGTTTCCCATTCGAACGTAATTTACTAACAGTTTGAACTCGAAAACAGGGATGCTAAAAAAATTTCCCGCCTATCAATTCAGCACCCACATGTTCGAATGTGAAATATAAGAGTTCGAACGAATAATTAAAAGTGTAATATGGCGCAAAGGGATCCCGCCACAGCATATAAATGGGGCCAAGATATTATACACATTCGAACTCTATTTTGTATGAGTTCGAACATGTATTGATATAATTACCTTGATCTAATTATAATTATGATATTTTGTATTCATTGTCTTTAATTTTATATCATAAATTTAGCATCATTCAATGTCTTCTCAGGGAAAGAAGTGGGTTGCGTCAGGACAATCATCCAACGAAGAATATCTAGAGAGGACTATTTTGTTGGAGATGCAGGTTAAGATAGATGATTTTGGAGATCTTATGTGGGAGAGATATTCTCTCGCATCTGTCATTCTCGATCGTGGTTGGACAGCGATCACCGATCAAAAGGATGAAGCAACGGACAAGATAGTTTGCTACATCAATATTGCATCTGAGTTCTATAGAGAACTTGGTTGTGCCAGCCAGGAGGATGATGCATACACTTTCTCAGTCCGAGGCATCACAGTATGCTTTTCAGTTGATGCAGTTGTTGATTTTCTTGGTATCCCACAACTGCCCACTGCATAGCCTAATGTGGTGCCTAGAGAGTCTACAACTGCAGGCGATGGGGAGACTACAGAGGAAGAGGATACAATGATGCCTGATGAGATCGATGGCCTCGCTGATCATGAAGTTCGTCATTTGGTTGTTGGTCCAGATGCTCTGGCCTATGATGGGAGCAAGAGCTTCAAACAAGTGGACTTAGTAAGACATATACATCAATCATCGATTGCACAAGACTGAGGTGAACATGGACTTGGCATGATTTATGTTACGAGTCGGTCAAGAGATGCCTATCGACCTAGTAAGACATATATTTGCTAGGATTCGATTAGAGGCCACCTATATTACGACAGGCAGAGTTTTATTTTATTTAGTGTACTTGGTTAATCCTTTTGATATATATAATATTTCTACTTATCAAAAAAATTTTATGAAAAATATATTGCCGTTTGGAATCATGCTCACACAATTGCTTCTAGCAAAAGGAGTCAGGCCAGATGACTTTGAGCATCTTCGGGAGCAGATTGGACTGATCAACTCGATGACTTTGTCTCGTAGCACTGGACACTCCAGATTTCGTATCCGTGCACCCACTATAAAGGCAGTTGACACTCAGGGAGGTGCACATGGCATATTTGCCAAGGCATCTACACAGGGTGCATCACACAGTGCTAATCATGAAGAGATTGTAGATATCGTGTGTGCACAGACATTAGAGATTTTTAATTTAGTCCGGGTGGCCCTCGCAGGAACTAAGTCGAAGCTCATGTCTCGAGTGACTAAAACTAAGGCACGCCTTGTTGGAGTCGATGTGGTGCTTCACGCTATGGCCATGTAGTGTATATATTTTATTAGCATTAAATATGCTTTTTTGTATTGACAATCATGATTATTTGTATTTTGTATAATTAATTTAAATATTCAAATAGTCATACATTATATTCCCGCCATACATTATATTTTTTGGATGCAATTAATGTATGGTTTTTATTTTTAGTGTTTGCTAGCTTGTTTATTATTAATTATGTTTTATTTTTTTCATTTTACTTACTGTTCGAACTCACCAATTCTATGTTCGAACGGATTTAAACTTTATCTGCCAAAAACAAATTTACTTCCCCACCAAGATTACCATTCGAACCAATTATCAATCATTCTAGCAGACTTATATCCATGTTCGAACGTTTATTTGACCATTCGAACAGTTTTAACGTTTTGAGACTACCTATTTCATCACAAAATATCTGGTTTGAACTGATATTAAGACGTTCGAACATGTTTACGAAGTCATCTATTTTTTGAGATCATCTCCAATAATTACTTTTAGGGATGAAATTTAATTTGTCCCTACATTATTTCGTCCCTAAAACTAAAATTTCTTGTAGTGAGATGAGCTGTATTGATATTTTGATGCTTTGAATCAGTCATGCAATAAGATATGGTCGAGTCGACTTTAGCTGGTCCATGTAAAAAACACAAATGTACGTAGGCGCATCCCACTGCTTGGAATTTTCAACATCGTGCACTTTGGGGCTTGAAATACTCAAGTCATGCAGAAACATCCAAACGTAGACTTGAGGTTCTTCATCTAATACTAAGACGTTATTCCTCAATCATGCCGATATGAGCAGTAAACGTATTAATTGTCCATCGTCTCTGTTAACAGATATTGGTGCTTTGAGGTTGAAATGTTACAATATTTTATTGTACGTATGTCTAATGCTAGATTTTAAATGATTCGCTTGGATCGCAAAGTTGATTCAAGATTCTATGTGTAAGGGGATTTTTCCCCTCTAGCCGAAGGCCTTCAAACAAGCCCAAGCATGAATGGTTTCCTGATCAGTTTATAATATTGTCTTCCAAGCGTAGAAGCTGTCAAAGTAATACAAGGGTAAGTCCCAAGATCGAATTCACAGGGACAAAGGGATTATCAAAGCGTTTGTGAGATTTTCTTTGTGTAAAAGATGTATCGATTATGAAAGATGAAAATTGATGTGGATCTATATTTCTAAAATTACCAAAACTAAGAGACTTAGAGAAAGTGTGTAGCAAATGAATTAAACTTGCAAGAAACAATAAAACAAACACTTGGGTTGGGTTTGAGATTCTTTTTATTTCGGATTCTAGATAATTTCTCGATTAACAATCCAGTCAAGGAATTGATATTCGGAAGATAAAAATTAAGCTCAAGTTTTTGCAATATTTTCTCAAGAAATTCTCTAATTTACTAGCCAAATTTATATTCGTAATCAATCGAAAGAGGCCTTGATAAATTCAAGCTTTTGTTGTGCCTTACGTCAACAACAAAACAAGAGCAAGAGCCGCAATCTATTTTCCATTTGAATCCGACTAGTAATTTAGTGAAATCAACATTAAACAATAAAATATTGCATCAAACTAGAATCTAAAATAAATTAAATCTCATCCCACAACCCAAGCTTTAGAAATTAGTTACACATGATATTTTTAGTAACAAAAATAAATCTAAGAGGAGTCATGAAAAAAAAAACTAAAAAAAATGAAACCGACTTAATGAAAACTGAAAGAAAGGAAAACGATAAAAGAAAATGAAATTCGAGAGAGCGAGTTCTTCTCCGTCAGAACCGAAAACTCAAAGCTATAAACAAGTAGAATGAAACCAGCCGACTGTGTCTCTACTGATAGAGCTAAGAACGAAAATGTACTAAAAAGAACAAGAAATAAAAAAAAGAACCGACCGACCGAATCTTAAACAAAAGAAACTAGTAGGAAAAAAAACCGGAGAGTTCTGAAACGAGAAGAAAAAAAAAAGAAACTAAAACAGAAAATTTCCAAAAAGATGAAAATGAAAAAATTAAATTCTGAACTAAACGAAAAGAAAAGTAAAAGCTGAGTTCTGCTTCCGCCGACTCAAACTTAAAATGAATGAACTAAAAAGTTCAACGCTACAACCGAAAAAAAACTAAAGATGAAAAGCACACTATAGAACCAAACTATAAGAGAATGCCTGAACCAAAAAAAGACTAAAAGCTTAAAAACTCCTTACAGCAAGCAACGTAAACGGAAAGAAACGAAAACAACGAAAGGAAAAAATAGAAAAAAAATGAAGCCAGAAAACAGCCAGTTCTTCTGCAACGTCCCAAGAGATCCCCTACTGCTTCCGTCAAACTAGTTTTTATAAGTGTTGCCCGTGTGCTGCTTCTGCATGTATCCTGCTGCGAGTGAGACCTGCATGTGTTCGTGAGCTGCAGCTGGTTTTCTGCATGTGCTGGTTGCTTTCCAGCCGTGAGTTGCAGCATGATTTCTGCATGAGCTGGTTGCTTTCCAGCCATGCGTTGTTAATTGTTTTCTTTCAACTTTCTGCATTTGTGTTCAATCCGTGAGTTGCTGTTCTGCTTTGTGTGAGTGACTTTCTGCATGTGCTCAGTCTCATTTTCTGCCGTGAGTTTCTAATTCTTGCATGTGTGCTGAGCTGCCGAGTTCCACTTTCTGCATGTGCTGTCCTTGTGCCGGCCGTGAGTTTCTAATTCCTGCATGTGCTGTCCGAGTGCCAAGTTGTTTTCTGCATGTGCTGCTTAACTTTCTGTGTGAGCTGCCGAGTTGTTGGTTTTTATGCATGTGTTCGGTTTGCCATGTCCCAAGTTCCTGGTGTGTGCTGCCCACTTGCTTCAAATTGTTTTCTGCATGTGCTTGAGTGAGTGGTTGCTGTAAAACCAGCTTGATGCATGTGCTGTCCGTGTTTTCCTTTTGATATCTGCATGTTCAGTTTGCTGTGTGCTTGTGTGTTTTCAACTTTCTGCAAGTGTGAGCTGCTTTGCATGTGTGCTGTCCGAGTGATGTGTGAGTGTGCCGTGAGTTACTTCTTCATTTTCTGCATGTATATGTTACTTTCTGCATTATTTTTCTGCATGTGAAGTTGCTGCCGTCCACTTTCTGCATGTTACTTTCTTGCATTTTCTGCATGTGAGTTGCCATGGTTGCTGTTTCCTGTTCGAGTGTTGCTTCTGCCGTGGGCCCAAGTGATGCATGTGTTGGTGATTTCCTTCTGCATGTGTTTCTGCTGCTGTCCGAGTGATGCTGCATGTGTGCTTTCATGAGCTGCTAAGTGCCCCCTTGTGTGCCGTGAGTTCCATCTTGTGTTCCCTTCATTTATTTCTTTCACTTGCTTTTATCTTCATAGAATTTTTCAGCTATGTAGGCAATGACTTCACTCCTAGACACCGACCAAGATTCAACTATAAGTTTTACGTAAGCATTAGTCGGCCCCACATCAAAATGCATGCATCTATGTTTAATTAGGGGTAATATCTTATTTCGCATGTCAAATAAAATTAAGTCACATTATCTAATTAATACTCTTATTTTAACTCATAAAGCACTTTTAACTCAAGATATTTAAGAGTATTAATACCACATAATTGACCATTTATCATTTCCGGTTCGGCTTGATGGTCCCTTAGCCCATTAGAGGTCCCTGGTCTTGAAGCTGAGGTCTGCCCATGACTATAATCATGTGGAAAGTCTCCAAAATGATAGGAAAGAGGGGACACATTATCCCGGCATTCTCCTATGATGCCTAACCTTAAATAGCACTGTAAAGGTAGGTGGGCAGGAAACGTAGGGAGCCCTTGATTTTCTGACTGCAAGGGAGGAGAAGTCTGATAGCGTACACCCAAAGGATAGAAGGGATAGAGAGCCACTCCACATTAATTGTGCCGCCCTAGAAGCCACATTGTATTAAAGGAATTGTTGAGGAGACATATCCCCCTGACACAGGGTATAGGCAACCTACTAATGTGAACCCCAATAGACTTGCTTTAAGACATATCCCCCTAAAACCTAATATAAAAGCCGATCCCTAGGTATGAAGAACTCTCTATGATCTCTCTACTCTCTCGCACGAACTACTAAAGTAATACTGACTTAAGTGTCGAAGACTCTCTAGCCTCCACCAAGGCCATCGACTCTCTATGTTTTCTGTAAGTGTGCAGGCCCAAGATCGTAGAACCGAGTTATTGGAGGTTGGCCCAAAGACATACGAAACACGATGTTAATAATGGTGTCGTCTGTGAGATCTTCACAGATTTCATGTGTCCTTCTATGCCTGCGACAACCTATTCTCAGACAACTCAGGGAGAAGAAGAAGTAATGCCAATAAACTTGAAAGCAAGTCTTGTGGCGATGGAATAGTTGGTAAGGAGGTTAACTACCTAGGTGGAGACCCTTCGAAAAGAAAACGAGACATTCAGGGGAACCACAAATGAGCTAGAAAAAGACACGAAGCCTAGCAATAGCGAGCATGTTGGGTCCAAGAACACTGGAGGGGAAGGTGACACGGAGAAAGATAGGAAGAACATGCAGCACGAGCTGTGTAACCTCAAAGGAAAGTACGAGAAAATGAAGAGGAAGATGAGCACATCGTCGTTAGTATACCAACTGCTCACCAACACTGGCCTACCCTAAAGCGAGTAGGTGATGATCGTGCCCTTACAACCAATGTTTCAGCTCCCCCTCATGAAGATGTATGATGGGACTAAGGACCCGCTTGATCAATTGGAAACCTTGAGTACTCACATGACCTTGCAAGGCTTCCCAAGGTAGGTGGCTTGCATAACTTTCCCACTGACCTTGAAGGGGCTGGCGAGAGTGTGGTTTGGGTCCCTGGCACCTGGGTCCATAGGTAGCTTTGAGGAACTGGCAGACCAGTTCCTCATGCAGTTTATGGTAAGTAGGAGAAAAAGGTGCCCTGTGACGTATCTCCTCACCATCAAATAAGGAGAAGACAAGAGTCTGAAAGCATACTTGTCTAGGTTCAACAAGGAGTGCATGACGACAAGTGACTAGGATAAGAAGATAACTCAGGAGGAGTACGACCTTGGTCCCATTTCATGGCAGACTTGGCAAGGAGGACTCCTGCCACGCTGCGGGAGTTCATGGACCAAGCCGATAAGTTCATCAACGCTAAGGACACACTCTGTGCCCTAACTGAGCCTAGGAGGAAGGATTGAGAGTGTGCAAACAAAAAAGGGAAAGCCCTAGCCAAAGGTAAGGCTCACAAGAAGGAGGAGAGAGGATCGTATGATGGTAGGAGGGAAGAAGCCCCCATAAAGGGCCTGAGACTTCGATTTGACAAGTAGGCGCTTGCCATAAAAGAATACAACTGCCAGCCCAACAATTGCCACTATTGCACCTACCACTAGTCCACCAACCACATACCGAAGATTGCCTTTCCTTGAAATGGGAAGGGAGCAAGCAAATCGGCCAAGGCATAGATATCCTCCCACCCATAGGCCAGAGTGGGAATGGAGGAGGAGATCCCAAGAAAGGAGTATTGAGAGATTCAACAGGCCAAGGAAGGAAGAAAGCTTGAGGCAAAGGGAAGCCGAGCAAAAGCCCCCATGTGGCCGTCCCTAGTCGCCACCTCAGGAAGGACCCCCATTGGGGGAAATCAAGACCATTGTAGGAGGATTCGTCGGTGGAGGCATGATCACATCTAGGCGAAAGGCGCACTTCAGGAAAGCTCGATACCGAGAAGTGTACTTACCCAAGTACCTCCTTGCCAAGTACAATAGAAGCAAACTAGCCCCTATAATCTCCTTTGGAGAAGGAGATGAGGAGGGGGTCCTCTACCTGCACGACGACACCCTCGTGGTGACCAAGTTGGTCGCCAACTTCACTTCAAGGAGAATATCTGACTCCAACTGGATGGGGATAGACGCTCGACGAACATCCTCTTTTTGGAAGCCTTCACTCTGATGGGGATAGACGCTATCTGACTCCAACTGGCTCCCATGCCACTAAAGGGTTTCTCTTGAGAAATGGTCCAGCCAGTTGGGACAATCATGCTGTCCATCTTGGCGGGCTGTGTAACAGCCCGCTAGAAATTCAATGGTAGAATTTCTATAGACTTGAGGAATGTCGTGAAAACTCCTTAAGTTTTCATGAATCGGCTAATCGCAAAGGTTTTAGCCTATCAACATAGTCAGTGTTATCACTCGCTATGGTGTTAGAAATGCGATTTTAATTGTTTGAGGTAGTTAGAAGTGTCAGATTATGTTATACTTTACGCCACTAGACTCAATAGAATATTTAGGATTTTATGTTCCCATAACTCATTTTCATAATTTTGGACGAAACGACTGTTCGAAACTGTGAATTTATTTATAGGGGCACTTCAGGGTTGAGTTTTAGTAAACGGTTTTTACTGTAGGTTAATATGAATATTTAGGATTTCTCAATACGAAGTTTATTATGTGTTTTTTTTGGAGTGAATAGTAACCTCGATAAGCGAACTAAGTGCAGTGTTTTCAAAATCACAGTGTGGAATGTCCAAATTAGGTTAGAGAAGTTTTATTTGGACACTTGGGAAGATCTTAGCCACACATAATGAATAGTATTAGATACTTGACATAAAGAGGAACCATTAGATGGATTTGTGAAGGAAATCAAGGTGTAAGATCATGCACCTAAGCAAAACTTTTTTCATCTGATCAAGCAAATTGGGCCAGATCAAAGAGGGTTTTAACCCTAGTGAAACCCTAAATGGTTGGAATCCAATTGAAACCCCAAAAGCTTGGTTAAAACTGAAACCCTAAACGGTTTCCCCAAACCCTAAATTGGCCTTTAAACCCTTTTTGATCCAATTTCTAGCATTGTGTTTAATCACTTTATTAAATCACTTCCACGTGCTATTAATTTCTCAAATTCTTGTTATGATATCATTATCCAACCTTTTAAACCTTGGGAATTTGATTGGGCCAAGAAAAATTAGATTTGGGCTTGATAGCATTTCAAACCCTAACCAAACCCTCTTTAAACCCCAAATTGAAGCCCACTTGATTGAGACCCACCAAGGCCCATGAATTTGGTCACCTTGGCAAGGCTTCTCAGAGAAGTTTCCTCCCCCACATGGCAGACCATTCACTGCCCTTGGGTGCACCCAATAGTGCCTTGATGAGATGGAGAAACCCACCCCATCAACCTCCATAACTCACAGCTTCTGCAGGCTATCCTTTCCCCTCTCTATTCTCCACTTTATGTCATATATCTACCTCCAATCAATGTACATTCTGGTCCATATCTTCCCCCTACAGAGTCACACTTACTTCCCTTTCATCACTTCTTCACCCCATTCTTAGAGAGAAATCCAAAAGAGCTCTCTCGGGCAGATTTCTAGGTCTTCTGGCGTGGAGCTTTTTGACTCTTTATAGATATTTTCACACAATTACTCCTTCATAAACGTTGGTCCTCTTTGAGTCTAGTTTCAGTAGATATATTATGCGTATCATTCCATGGTCATTTGGTTGGTCAAAAGTATTTTTAACCATGGAAAGGTCATTCTGGACGTGAATCTGGAGAGTATGTTATGTTTTGGAGTTTTTGACCAAGCTAATGGACATATCTTGGCCTGAAAATTTTATGGAGTATTTTTAGCATGTGTTTAAGAGTGTTCATTGAGGTTTTGTTGCATGACTAAAGCTTTTGATGATAGATTTGCTTAGATCTAGAAACTTGAAAACTGGAAGTGGGAAAACAGTTTTTATTTGGAGAAAGTTTGAATATTTCGAGGTTTGATCATACTCTAAAGGCTTTGATATTTTTATATGATGATCCTAAGTCTCTTATTTTCATTTTAGGATATTATTTTGAAGATATTTAGTATTAGTTTCAAAGATATGATTTTTCTATGCAAGAGGATTCCGGTTAGGCTTAAGATTTGATGTGTTTGGGTTAGATCTATGTTTTATTAATTTTTAGTCATGTAATTTCAAATTTGATGGTTGAATCCTATTTAAGACAAATTCTTAAACCATGTGATCCTTTATTTGAAATATCTCACATTGTTAAGCCATTGATCAAGAGATTTATCAAAACTAGTTGAGGAAAAGGTTTCTGTTTTTGGACCAAGTGTAAAACCAAAAACTCCACGTGTTATTTTGTGATTTTGGTGACTTTAGTTTGATGATTTAAAGAATGTTTGATCTTTATAATTATGTTATGAATATGTTAGAAGTAAGATTTGATTTTTGGAATTCTTGGAGATGTTTTGATTTAGGGTCAAAGCTTGTGATTAAGTATTTGGATCTTTTTACAAAACGTTTGGTGTTGATTATTAGCTTTTTCTAATTGGATTTTTTAAGTTTGGTTTTAAACTTTGGATAGGAAAATGTTTGTTGCAAAATTTTGGTTGAAGCATGAGTTTTGAAGTTGGAAGGAATTGCAACAAAAATCAAGAGAAATAACCTATGGATGTTTCGGCCATAATGTGTTTTCCCTAGTTGTGTTTTCCTTTAAATTTTTTCTGAGTTGATTTTTGAGTTTAGGACAAAATTTACATGAGGAACTACAATTTATGTATTTATGTTATCATATATGCCATGTCATGCCACATCATTACATGTTTATCTGTTATGCATGATTTATTCTGTCACGAATATTTATCTGTTACACAATCTATTCTATCACGTGTTGTTATATGATATAAGTATGCCATGTTAAATATGTCATATGTTACATGTATGTCATATCATGTAATATTCACCATTGCAAGTATGTCATGTTAAGTAAAGAAGTCAGATTAAGTTTAGTTTAAGTCAAGTTTCAGATCACGTTCAAGTTAAGTTATTCATGTCAATTACGACCCTAAGTGCTAGGATGGGGTAATATCCTAGTGGAACTCCTTTGTTCACGTTGGAGTGTCTAAATAGGTGTGAAATTCTCTGGGTTGACGAAGTACAGTCAACAGGTTGCGAATGGAGCCTAATTAGCTGGTCACCGGAGCGCCCCAGGCACTAACGCCGATGGTGCCATATTTTATTTTACGTGTATTCATGGGGCCACAACAACCGTGGAGCATGAAGTATGGGGCCACAACAATTGTGGAGCATACACTACGTGAAACACAACAATTGTGACACGTAGAATACGTGAGGCCACAATAATGGCAGGGACACATGGCTCTAGGGGACCCGTGTAGCACCCATATGGTCACGTTATGAATTAAGTCTATTGAATAGGATTCCAAGTTCATGTCAAGAAGTTAAGAATAAGCAATCATGGTGACCCCATGAGATAAGAATAAGTTTCAGATCAAGTTCATGTTATGTTATATTATGCTTATGTACATGTTATGTTCATGTTCACGTTAAGTTTCAAGTTCATGTTCATATCATGTTATGTTCACGTTTATGATATGTTCAAGCTCACGTTCACGTTATGTTAAGTTAATGTTCATGTTAATGTTATGTTTCAAGTTCACGATTCTGTCATGTTATTTAAGTTCACGTTCATGTTATGTTATGTTCACGTTCACATTATGTCTTAAGTTTACGTTTATTTCATGTTATGCTCAAGTTTATGTTAAGTTTAAGTTCATATTTATGTTATGCATGTTCACGTTCATGCTATGTTTCAAGTCCATGTTATGTTTCAAGTTCACGTTCATGTTATGTTGCTAGTCCATGTTATATTATAAGTTCAAATTCATGTCATGTCAAGTCAAGTTCAGTTCACGTTTCAGTTTAGGTTATGTCAGTTATGCCATGTTATATGTCAAGTTATGCTATGCTTACTTACGACTTTAATTATGCATTCATGCTTTTACTGCCATGCATTCATAATTAACCTGTGTGGGAGTTTCCTGTTAACTTACTGAGATTTGTAATCAAATCTCATCGTGGTAGTCCTAACTACCATTCCCCCCGAATGGTAGGCGATGTGTCAGGATCAGTGTAGGGAGTGAACATTGGTAGACTGAAGGAGGTTGACTTGACGCCGCAGACACGACGAAGAGCTTACACAACTTCCATAGTTAGTTTTTGAATAGTTTTCTGGCCTCGTTAGTCGAGTTACACGAGTTACTCGACGAACTTCCTCAATAGTGTATTTTGGTATTGTAAATATGGAGTCTGGTCTCCCATGTTTTTGAGGTTACAGTCTCCTAAGACTCGTACTAAAATCGTGGATGTTTATTTTATTAAGTATGTTTGGTTATGATTTAACTATTTGGGATATTTTAAGTTTGGTGCATAGTATTGCTAAAAAAAAAAAAGATTATCCGCTGTGAATATTGCATAATGCTAGATGCATGTTAGGAACATTGCGTCTTATATGTCATGAACGGGGGCAGGTAACCATGTGTTGTATGTCCCGACGCTTCAGATGTCCGTTCAATCCCAAGCGAAATTTGGGGGCGTCACAGGGTGGTATCAGAGCAATACGTCTCTAGGTTGTAAATCCACATGTCCCTAGGAAATGCACCAAATATCTGGCTTGAAATTTTAGTCTTCATTAGTCTTGAATTTCTTGAAGTATAAGAGATAGTACATGGTTTGTATAAGTGCACTCGTGTGTTTCGTGAAGTAACTCATGACTCTTGGTAGGATACCTTAGAACCCTGAGAGAGACATCAATCAGGAAAATCAGAGTCCCCCGATGGATGGAGGATTAGTTGAAGCTGTACGCCTACTGACTGACATGCTTAGACATCAGCAACAGCAGCAAGTGCACTTACTAGGACCTGAAGGAGAAACATATGCTGACTTCTTAGGAACTGAAGGAGCTGGCGTCATCACTAATATTTTACTAGGACCTATATATTGTTAAGTTTAGTTAAGTTTGATTGGATTGCAATTGATGGTATTAGTGCATTACTGTTATTTTGGGTAATGACAAGTTATTGAGGTTTGTAACTTGTACGTTGTTGGATTTAAGTGAGTCCTTGTTGTTGGTGATTGTGGTTTTGCACAAGAGTTTAGTTTGGAAGCCAAATTGTTACCCAGTTGATAAGAGTAACAATTTTTATTAGGAGTATTATTGTTCATACCAGTGTAGATATAGTATGCATTTCAGAAGTACGAGGAAGGGTATTAAAGGTTGAGGAATTATATTCTGTGTATTTGGAGTTGTTTTGATTTTGAGGACCCAATGGTATTTGTTTTCAGAAGAGTAAAGTATTTGGAACAACCTTTGGCCTTAGGAGGATTCATTTATGATAATAGTTTTATCCAGCCGCCATTAAATGGTTTTTTGTGAAGCACTGTGTTTGTGGAGACATAGATTGCCTTTACATTGGAGACCAATATATGTGAAGTAAAATCCTAGTCTTGAGGATTTACATGAACACTAGGAACATATCCTTCTATTTAGACTCAGAATAAGAGGCAGCTCATGATGGATAGATGAGCTATGCCAATCATAAGAGAGAAAGCCTTGAGTTTAGGTTAATAGCTGATTGTTTGTCAAGGTGTCACTTAGGAGGAGGAATGATTCGTTTTAATTATGAAGGAGTAAGCTAGTCCTAGGTTGACAGGTTTCCCTGAGGAAATAGAGAAAGTAAATTCAGTTGTGTATGGATTAAATTCTTCCAAATCGAATTGCACGAATACTTAAAGTTTTAGATTTAAAGAGTATGCTGGTATGACTTGACCTGCTTTGTGGAAGGGTTCTAGTACAATTGCTGGAATGGTAGAATTTAGTGGTGTATATATATATATATCTATGGTGAGTAACTTTTTGAGCATTAAGGAAATAAGTGATTTCACTTAAGCAAGGATTTGGTATCCTAGAAGGTTAGTCTAGAACTTGTTAAGTTTAGGCAATAACCTTTGTAATCATTATAGATAAGATTAGTGTGGACTACGAGAGGAAGGAGTTATCTCATGAAGAATGTTACCTGCCGTTTCACTTGACTACGTGATAAATGGTCAATTATGTGACATTAATACTCTTAAATATCTTGAGTAAAAGTGCTTTACGAGTTAAAATAAGAGTATTAGTTAGATAATGTGAATTAATTTTCTTTGACATGCGAAACAATATATTACCCCTAATTAAACTTAGATGCATGCATTTTAATGTGGGGTCGACTAATGCAGGAACTTGGCACTCGGACATGAAGCAAAGCAGCCCAAAACTCACTCATGCACATGCAGTAGCATACACGGCAGGAAGTGCACATGCAAAAAATGGAAAAGCCAAGGAAACACATGCATCACTCACCAACATGAAACCGGACCAAAGCATCACTTGGACAGCACATGAAGCAGCTTTCACTTGGGTAGCACACAACCAGAAAGTTCCAAGGCATATGCAGGACATGAAGCAGAAAATAAAGCAGCTCATCACACCACACATGCAGAAAAATAAATAGAAGCAAGCACATTCACGGCTGGAACTTGGACAGCAGCAGAAAGCAACATGGACACCACATGCAGAAAAAGAAAACACATGCAGAAAGTAACATTCACATGCAGAAAATGTGGACAGCACACATGGACCACTCGGGTAGCACACAGCAAAACACATGCAGAAAACTCACGGCTGGAAGTGCAAAAGATGCAGCAGCAAACCAGAAAGTTCAGCACACATGCAGATCACTTGGACAGCTAGAACTCCACTCACACGCACATGCAAGTCTCCCACTTGTATAACTCACGGACAACACCTATAAAACCAAGGGAAGGCAGGCCGGAAGGGGAGAGTTTTTGGGGGAGTTTTCAGTTTTTATTACTTTGTTATGTTTTCAAGTTTATTACTTAGTATTGGTTTCAATTTTATTACCTTGTGGGAGTTAGTTTGAAGTTTATTTCCTGTTAGTTTAAGTATTAGCTTCAAGTTTATTAGCTTCAAGTTTATTAGCTTCAAGTTTATTAGCTTCAAGTTTATTACCTTCAAGTTTATTAGCTTCAAGTTTATTACCTAGTTAGTTTGAAGTTTATTTCCTTGTTAGTTTGAAGTTTATTTCCTTGTTTTAGTTTCAATTTTATTTCCTTGTTATAGTTTCAATTTTATTACCTTGTTATAGTTTCAATTTTATTACCTTGTTATAGTTTTTGATATGGTTCTACTTAGATTTATTTTTGTTACTAAAAATATCATGTGTAACTAATTTCTAAAGCTTGGGTTGTGGAATGAGATTTAATTTATTTTAGATTCTAGTGTGATGCAATATTTTGTTGTGTAATGTTGACTTCACTAAATTACTAGTCGGATTCAAAAGGAAAATAGATTGCGGCTCTTGCTCTTGTTTTGTTGTTGACGGAAGGCACAACAAAAGCTTGAATTTATCAAGGCCTCTTTCGATTGATTATGAATATAAATTTGGCTAGTAAATTAGAGAATTTCTTGAGAAAATATTGCAAAAATTTGAGCTTAATTTTATCTTCCGAATATCAATTCCTTGACTGGATTGTTAATCGAGAAATTATCTAGAATCCGAAATAGAAAGAATCTCAAACCCAACCCAAGTGTTTGTTTATTGTTTCTTGCAAGTTTAATTCATTTGCTACACACTTTCTCTAAGTCTCTTAGTTTTGGTAATTTTAAAAATATAGATCCACATCAATTTTCATCCTTCATAATCGATACATCTTTTACACAAAGAAAATCTCACAAACGCTTTGATAATCCCTTTGTCCCTGTGAATTCGATCTTGGGACTTACCCTTGTATTACTTTGACAGCTTCTACGCTTGGAAGACAACATTATAAGCTGAGTCAAGTTTTTGGCGCCGTTGCCGGGGACAACTGGTGTTTATCAGAGTATTTCTTTTTTTTTTTCTTTCTGAGAGGATGTTTATGGAGCTGTGAACCTCTTCACAGCCTGGGTGATATTTTTACCTCTCATTTTACTGGTTTACTGTTAACTTGTTTTGTGCTGAAGTTGCATGTCTGGTTGGGCTAGAGATAGCACACATAGACTTGCTAGGACTGAATCATCGACCTCATCATCGAGTGCATCATCTGTTTCTCTTAAATCATCAGCTGACACTGATAGCAGCATGGCTGAAAATGAGCATCATGATAGGGAAGTGGAGAATCCAAACAGGACACTTAGAGAATATCTTCAGCCTGTTAGGACTAGCACACCTTCTTGCATAATTTTACCTCTTAATGCAAGTGCTTTTAATTTCAAACCTGGGATGATTCCATTGTTACCACACTTTCATGGTATGGAATCAGAGAACCCTTACTTGCATATCAAAGAGTTTGAAGAAGTGTGTTCCACATTCATGGATAGAACATGCACTGAAGAGGTCATAAGATTGAAACTGTTTCCATTTTCCTTAAAAGACAAGGCTAAGACATGGTTGAATTCCTTAAGACCAAGATCCATTGGGACTTGGCAAGAAATGCAAACTGAATTTTTAAAGAAATTTTTTCCCATGCATAGAACCAATGCCTTGAAAAGACAAATCATGAATTTTTGCCAAAAGGATGTGGAAACATTTTATCATTGTTGGGAACGATTCAAAGACCTTTTAAATGCATGTCCTCATCATGGATATGAGAATTGGAGGGTCATCAGTTTTTTTTATGAGGGGTTGCAACCAAAAATGAGACAATTTGTGGAAACCATGTGTAATGGAGCGTTTTTTAGCAAAGAACCTGAGGAAGCTTTTGAATATTTTGATTATCTAGCTGAAAATGCACAATCATGGGATACATCTGACATTCATGATAGGTCGGAAAGTTCGAGGACAATTTCAGGGGGTGGGAAATATAATCTGAGGGAAGTAGATGATTTGAATGCTAGGTTGGCTATGATTTCTAAGAAATTAGAAACCATAGAGTTGAAGAAAGTAAATGAAGTACAAACTGTACCTCAGATTACTTTGAGCTGTAATATTTGTGAGGGCCAAGGGCATTCAACTAATGATTGCCCAACCATTCCAGCTTTTAAAGAAGTTCTTTTGGATCAATCTAATGCTGTTAATATGGTTGCTAAATCTTTTTCAGGTCCGTATTCCAACACCTATAATTCGGGATGGAGAAATCACCCCAATTTTAGTTGGAGAAGTGATCAAGCTGCTTTACCTGCGCCCAACATAGCTGGTCCTTCACAAATTGTACCCTACACTACTCCAGGAGGTCCAGGACCATCTCAATATGCCAACCACATGTTGCCAGCTCAGAAAAAAACATCTTGAAGACAATTTCCAGCAATTATCCACCAACTTTTCAGCAGCTGTCCACCAATTTTCACAATTCATGCAAAGCTCAAGCTGCTATCAATAGTCAAAATTCACAAGCAATTGCTGACATTCGAGGGTCAGTCACAAGGTTGACCACAACCATGAGCGCTCAAGAGAAAGGGAAGTTCCCTGCACAATCTCAACCTAATCCACAAGGCCAAAACCAGCAATTTCAAAGTATGGCAGGAGATCCAAATGTCAAGCAAGTCAAGGCTATTACAACCTTGAGAAGTGGTAAGGTGATCGGCATCCCAGATCAAGAGGTAGAAAAGAATGGTAACATTTCTAAACCTCCTTCTGAAAATGAGGCACATGGTCCTTTGGAATCTAAAAGTGTCCCAAGCACTACACTCTGCACCTTTTCCTCAAAGGTTAATCCCTTTGCACAAAGATAAGCATCACGCTGAAATCCTTGAAATTTTTAAGCAAGTTAGGATAAATATACCATTGTTGGATGCTATTCAACAGATTCCTACCTATGCTAAATTTTTAAAGGATTTATGCACCGTGAAAAGAAAATTGAATGTGCAAAAGAAAGCTTTTCTTACTGAGCAAGTTAGTGCTATTATCCAAACCAACACTCCTCCCAAATACAAGGATCCAGGATCCCCTACCATAGCTTGCATGATAGGGAACTCAAAAATAGGCCAAGCATTATTAGACTTAGGTTCCAGTGTGAACTTATTGCCTTATAATGTTTATGTTCAGCTTGGATTGGGTGAGTTGAAATCTACTTCTATCACATTGCAGTTGGCTGATAGGTCTATAAAGATTCCTAGAGGTGTTGTGGAAGATGTTTTGGTTCAAGTAGACAAATTCTACTATCCAGTAGACTTTGTCGTACTCGATATGCAATTGACTAATCATTCTACTTTCCAAGCACCGGTTATCTTAGGAAGACCTTTCTTGGCCACTTCTAATGCACTCATAAATTGTAGAAGTGGAGTTTTAAAATTGAGTTTTGGAAATATGACCTTGGAGCTAAATATTTTTAATCTTTGCAGGCAACCGCAAGAAGTTGAAGAAGTTCATGAAGTGAATTTGCTGGAAAATTTCATTGATGAAAATTCTGCACATTACTTTCAACTTATTGATTCTTTAGAGGAATTTGAAGAAGATTTGAAAATATTTGATAATGTTAATGACTCATCTCTTGTTTCCTCAATAGGTCAGCAAGTTACACAACCATGGAGGCCAAAATTTGAGCAACTTCCACCATTGACATCAACTCTCAAACCTTCGGAGGAGCAATCCCCAACTTTGGACTTCAAACCTCTTCCATTGGAGTTGAAGTATGCTTTCTTAGGACCACAAAGCACTTTCCCTGTGGTAATTTCTTCTCACTTAACTAGTGAACAAGAAGATAAATTGCTAGATGTGCTTAAGAAGCATAAAAAGTCTATTGGATGGACAATGGCTGATATAAAAGGTATAAGTCCCTTGGAGTGTACCCATAGGATTTATTTAGAAGATGATGCAAAGCCTTCTCGGGAAATGCAAAGAAGGTCTGAATCCCACAATGAAGGAAGTGGTTAAAAATGAGGTGTTGAAATTGCTTGATGTGGGTATCATTTACCCCATCTCGGATAGCAAGTGGGTAAGTCCCATTCATGTAGTTCCAAAAAAATCTGGGCTTACCATTGTTAAAAATGATCAAGATGAATCGATTCCTACAAGAATTCCTACTGGTTGGCGCATGTGTATTGATTATAGGAAGTTGAATGCCGCCACTAGGAAAGATCATTTTCCTTTGCCTTTCCTTGATCAAGTGTTAGAAAAAGTCAGCTGGACATGCTTTTTATTGTTTCTTAGATGGGTTCTCCGGTTACTATCAATTGGAAATAGCACCAGAGGATCAAGAAAAGACCACCTTTACTTGTCCCTTTGGTACTTTTGCTTTTAGGAGAATGCCTTTTGGTTTATGCAATGCACCAGCAACTTTTCAAAGATGCATGCTTAGCATTTTTTCTGACATGATTGAGAACACTCTAGAAGTGTTTATGGATGATTTTTCTGTATTTGGTGATTCATTTGAGGTTTGTTTAACCAATTTACAAGCTGTTTTGGCCAGGTGTGAAGAGAAGCAGTTGCTACTTAATTGGGAGAAGTGCCATTTCATGGTGCAACAGGGCATTGTTCTAGGACATGTTGTTTCATCTAGAGGACTTGAAGTAGATAGAGCAAAAATCGATTTGATTTCTAAACTTCCTACACCTAAGTCAATGAAAGACATTAGATCTTTTCTTGGGCATGCGGGTTTTTATAGGAGATTTATCAAAGACTTTAGCTCTACTTCTAAGCCTCTATGTAAGCTATTGATGAATGATGTAAAATTTGATTGGACACCCGAGTGTCAAGAAGCTTTTTGTCGGCTTAAAACTTTGCTAACCACTGCTCCTATTCTTCAACCTCCTGATTGGTCACTTTCTTTTGAAATCATGTGTGATGCAAGTGATTTTGCTATAGGAGCTGTTCTTGGACAGCGTAAGAACAAACTTCCTTATGTCATTTACTATGCAAGTAAAACTTTGAATTTTGCTCAAAAAAATTATTCTACTACTGAAAAAGAATTACTTGCTGTAGTATTTGCTTTAGAGAAGTTTCGTGCATATATTCTTGGTTCTCCTATAGTCATCTTTACTGACCATGCAGCTCTCAAGTATTTATTGACAAAGAAAGATGCAAAACCAAGGTTGATTAGATGGATACTTTTACTCCAGGAGATTCAATATCATCATCAAGGACAAGAAAGGAGTAGAGAATGTGGTAGCCGACCATTTGTCTAGGCTCACAGTTGCTGAAACTGAACAACCAACACCTGTTCTTGATTCTTTTCCTGATGAACATCTTATGTTGGTTGAAAATTTGCCTTGGTTTGCTGATATAGTTAATTTTCTGGTGACAGGACAAACACCACCTCATTGGAGTGCTCAAGATATACGGAAATTCATGCATGAGGTGAGATCGTTCTTTTATGATGATCCTTACCTTTTCAAGTATTGTCCTGATCAAATCATTAGAAAATGTGTGCCTGAGCATGAGATGCAAGCTGTCCTTTCTTTTTGCCATAGTGAGGCGTGTGGGGGTCATTTTTCTGCACACAAGACAGTTGCAAAAATTTTACAAAGTGGTTTTTATTGGCCTCATTTGTTTAAAGATGCATATAGTTTCTGCAAGACTTGCGAGTCATGTCAGAAATTAGGTGCTGTCACGAAAAGGAACATGATGCCTTTAAAACCCATTTTGGTCATAGAGATTTTTGATTGTTGGGGAATTGATTTTATGGGGCCATTTCCTTCTTCTTTTGGTTATTTGTACATCTTAGTGGCCATTGATTATGTTTCAAAATGGGTCGAAGCCATACCATGTAAAACAAATGACCATAAGGTGGTGCTTAAATTTTTGAAGGAAAATATTTTTGCTAGATTTGGCATGCCTAAGGCTATCATAAGTGATAATGGCACCCATTTTTGCAACAAGCCTTTTGCTGCCCTCTTGCATAAGTATGGCATTCACCACAAAGTTTCTACCCCATATCATCCCCAAACGAATGGCCAAGTTGAACTTGCTAATAGGGAAATCAAGACCATTTTGGAAAAAACTGTGAGTCCGAACCGAAAGGATTGGTCTTTGAAATTAACCGATGCATTATGGGCATACAGGACTGCATATAAAACTGTTTTGGGTATGTCTCCTTATCGGTTAATCTATGGTAAGGCTTGTCACCTCCCTGTTGAGCTTGAACATCGTGCATTTTGGGCCATCAAAAAGTTTAATTTTGATCTTGATCAAGCTGGATCTTTGAGGAAATTACATCTTTGTGAATTAGAGGAACTTCGGAGGGATGCTTATGATAATTCTAAGCTGTCCAAGGAACGTATGAAGTCTTTCCATGATAAGCATATTCAAAGAAAATCATTTGAGCCTAATCAACAGGTTTTACTCTACAATTCTCGACTTCATTTGTTCCCTGGCAAGTTAAGATCCCGATGGAGTGGCCCCTATGTGGTTAAAACAGTTTTCCCTCACGGTGCTATTGAGGTTGTCAATCCTCAAAATGGAAATGCTTTTAAGGTTAATGGTCAAAGGCTCAAGCCTTTTATTTCTAACTTTGCACCTGAGGAATCTACTCTACATTTGCTTGATCCAAATTGATGGTCATTGATTTATCCTGTTCTTTTCATTGTTTTCTTTTGTTTTTTTTTCAGTTTTTATTTTGATTGCATTCCTTTCATAGCCGTCCAGGTACTTCCTTTTCCTCTTTCCTTCAGTTTTTCGTTGAATTTTCAGTTCTTCTTTTAGTGATTTTGCCCCTTAACTGCTCTCTTTGTGTAAATTCCTTCATTTCTCTTGCATCATTGAGGACAATGCTACAATCTAGTTGGGGGGTGGAAGAGAAGTTATTTCTCTGTTTGCATGCCTTTTGGTCCATCTTGGGGAGTACTAGTAATGAGTTGAAAGCAGATGAAACTCCCCATTTTTGAATTTTACATGCTGGAAAATGTTAAAAAAAAATAAATAAAGATGCTTTTACATAAACTTGAGGTTCTTAGCCTCAGATTGGAGACGCTCATTCTCTTCATACAAAATCATGTCAGCCCTATTCATGGGAGCTGGCAAGCGGAATGAAGAATCCAATAGAGACTTCAACTGTTTATTCTGCTGCCGAAGGATTCCTTCCCTTGTGTGAGACTCTTGAACAATGCGTTGAAGTACAGCAATTTGTTCTTTAAGCCTTTCAACCTCATGGTTTTTGGCTTGTACCCGCTGGGAAAAAGCAACAATAGAGGATGAGTAACGAGTTCCGAGACTCACCAAGTCGTAGATAGCATCGGAGTCTGACTTATTAGCCATGCTATTATTTTCTTGCTGCAACATGGCACCAATGGCAGCTGCAGAAAGGACAGGAGGTTGAGATGTAGAAGAATGAGCCATTGAGAAAGGAATTGAAAACTTAAAGCGAGAATGTTGAAGGAATGCAGATGAGTTATAGAAATAAGAAGAAAACTTGATGCGGATTGGATGAACTTTAAGACTGATTTTATAGAGATAGCATAAAGAACAAGACGAACTGTCATCCTAGTCAAAAAGCAATGTGATTTTTTTCCCCGATCGGTGAAAATGACATTTTTTTAGAAACTCGGAGCCTTCAATCTCGTTTGTCAACAACATCAGGCGTTTTTTTTCAAATCTCCAGCCACAATTGTCGGGTCACGGAAATCTCCAAAACTTTTTGCAGAAATTTACTCCCTGTGTGCACTCGAGTATTTCAGGTGACATCTTTCCTCTTTACTCTTTCGTTTCAATATATGTTCTGCAGTGTTTATCTTGTTTCAATTCATGCCTGCATAACATATGTCGTCAAACATTCATTTGCTGAACATTGAGGACAATGTCAAATTTAGTTGGGGGGAGAGTTTTCTGTTGAAGTTTTTTGTTGAAGATGTGTTAGTACTAAAAAAAAAAAAATGATTTGTTGAAGTAATGGAACATGTGGAATGTAGTGCAAATATGAGATATATGTCAAAAGAGGGATTATCCATTTTATTTAGTTGTTAAACCAAGGGAAAGATGTTAAGAGTTTTGCTTAAACACACACAACACATACCCGGAAGGCCTAGAAAGACTACATTGAGTCATTGTTGGTTGATTTACACTTCAATTGTTTGAGACTCTAATGAACCATATCCTAATGGCTTAGGAAGAAATTTGAATTAAATGAGAAAAGGGACAAGCCAGGGATCAAAAAAAAAAAAACAAAAAACAAAAATTACATTTGTGTACTGGAAAAGGCTGCCTATTACCGGGGTCCTTACAAAAGAAGTAGGCGCCTTTCAAAGTGTAATAGCGTGAAAGCCGCCGACTACAATGGTTTTGAATTAGAGTAAGACCATGTGGTTTTCTCAGATTGATTGTTGTGATTGAAACTGATTAATGTCTCTTGGTAGTCGATCTTGGAATTCTAACCCCATTTCCATGCACTTAAAAGAAAGCAAGCTTTGTTACATGTAATTCCCTTGATTGATTAACTAAATTGTGTATAAATCTCTCAGTTGATACAAAATTCAGATTAATCTATCTCCAGTGTTCTTAAACTCAACAAATCTATTTCATGGCATGTGATTCTCAGATTTCTCAAGTTGGTAATTTCACCTTTGCATGAATTCATTCGCTTCATTTGCTAGAGTCTAGCAAAAAGCTAGTTGGGGGGTGTGATAAATGGTCAATTATGTGACATTAATACTCTTAAATATCTTGAGTAAAAGTGCTTTAGAGTTAAAATAAGAGTATTAGTTAGATAATGTGAATTAATTTTCTTTGACATGCGAAACAATATATTACCCCTAATTAAACTTAGATGCATGCATTTTAATGTGGGGCCGACTAATGCAGGAACTTGGCACTCGGACATGAAGCAAAGCAGCTCAAAACTCACTCATGCACATGCAGTAGCATACACGGCAGGAAGTGCACATGCAGAAAATGGAAAAGCCAAGGAAACACATGCATCACTCACCAACATGAAACCGGACCAAAGCATCACTTGGACAGCACATGAAGCAGCTTTCACTCGGGTAGCACACAACCAGAAAGTTCCAAGGCACATGCAGGACATGAAGCAGAAAATAAAGCAGCTCATCACACCACACATGCAGAAAAATAAATAGAAGCAAGCACATTCACGGCTGGAACTTGGACAGCAGCAGAAAGCAACATGGACACCACATGCAGAAAAAGAAAACACATGCAGAAAGTAACATTCACATGCAGAAAATGTGGACAGCACACATGGACCACTCGGGTAGCACACAGCAAAACACATGCAGAAAACTCACGGCTGGAAGTGCAAAAGATGCAGCAGCAAACCAGAAAGTTCAGCACACATGCAGATCACTTGGACAGCTAGAACTCCACTCACACGCACATGCAAGTCTCCCACTTGTATAACTCACGGACAACACCTATAAAACCAAGGGAAGGCAGGCCGGAAGGGGAGAGTTTTTGGGGGAGTTTTCAGTTTTTATTACTTTGTTATGTTTTCAAGTTTTTACCTAGTATTGGTTTCAATTTTATTACCTTGTGGGAGTTAGTTTGAAGTTTATTTCCTTGTTAGTTTCAAGTTTATTAGCTTCAAGTTTATTAGCTTCAAGTTTATTAGCTTCAAGTTTATTACCTTCAAGTTTATTAGCTTCAAGTTTATTACTTCAAGTTTATTAGCTTCAAGTTTATTAGCTTCAAGTTTATTACCTTCAAGTTTATTAGCTTCAAGTTTATTACCTAGTTAGTTTGAAGTTTATTTCCTTGTTAGTTTGAAGTTATTTCCTTGTTTTAGTTTCAATTTTATTTCCTTGTTATAGTTTCAATTTTATTACCTTGTTATAGTTTCAATTTTATTACCTTGTTATAGTTTTTGATATGGTTCTACTTAGATTTATTTTTGTTACTAAAAATATCATGTGTAACTAATTTCTAAAGCTTGGGTTGTGGAATGAGATTTAATTTATTTTAGATTCTAGTGTGATGCAATATTTTGTTGTGTAATGTTGACTTCACTAAATTACTAGTCGGATTCAAAAGGAAAATAGATTGCGGCTCTTGCTCTTGTTTTGTTGTTGACGTAAGGCACAACAAAAGCTTGAATTTATCAAGGCCTCTTTCGATTGATTATGAATATAAATTTGGCTAGTAAATTAGAGAATTTCTTGAGAAAATATTGCAAAAATTTGAGCTTAATTTTATCTTCCGAATATCAATTCCTTGACTGGATTGTTAATCGAGAAATTATCTAGAATCCGAAATAGAAAGAATCTCAAACCCAACCCAAGTGTTTGTTTATTGTTTCTTGCAAGTTTAATTCATTTGCTACACACTTTCTCTAAGTCTCTTAGTTTTGGTAATTTTAAAAATATAGATCCACATCAATTTTCATCCTTCATAATCGATACATCTTTTACACAAAGAAAATCTCACAAACACTTTGATAATCCCTTTGTCCCTGTGAATTCGATCTTGGGACTTACCCTTGTATTACTTTGACAGCTTCTACGCTTGGAAGACAACATTATAAGCTGAATCACTACGCGGTTAGACTGGGATAGCTTCAAAGCGAGGACAACACAAGATGGAGCCGATTCCAGCAGAGCAATAGAAAAGCGCGCTGCAGCCGCCAACACTAAGCCCACAACATCAGGATCATCTATGTCATCAACACACCACGGACGTTTGCTAGTAGAGGGTCAGGAGCCAGAAAACGACAATGAAGAGTTCGTGCAGCCCCCTATCAAGGTCATTTCGACAATGTAGTCTATGATTAAGAGGATAACGTGTTCTACTACTTACCCCAACATGCCATGCTGTTGGACATTGATGCACCTCTATCGGATATGACCAGTGACGATACATCCAGTGATGGAAATTAGTTTTGGTAAGCAACATCTTCTATTGAGCTTGTTTTATGTTTGTACTTGCGTCGATTTCGAGGACGAAATCTTTTTTATAGGAGGGGAGGATGTAACAGCCCGCTAGAAATTCAATGGTAGAATTTCTATAGACTTGAGGAACGTCATGAAAACTCCGTAAGTTTTCATGAATCGGCTAATCGCAAAGGTTTTAGCCTATCAACATAGTCAGTGTTATTACTCGCTATGGTGTTAGAAATGCGATTTTAATTGTTTGAGGTAGTTAGAAGTGTCAGATTACGTTATAGTTTACGCCACTAGACTCAATATAATATTTATGATTTTATGGCCCAATAACTCATTTTCATAATTTCGGACGAAACGACTGTTTGAAACTGTGAATTTATTTATAGGGGCACTTTGGGGTTGAGTTTTAGTAAACGATTTTTACTGTAGGTTAATATGAATATTTAGGATTTTTCAATACTAAGTTTATTGTGTGTTTTTTTAATAGTAACCTCGATAAGCGTACTAAGTGCTGTGTTTTCAAAATCACAGTGTGGAATGTCCAAATATGGTTAGAGAAGTTTTATTTGGACACTTGGGAAGATCTTAGCCACACATAATGAATAGTATTAGATACTTGACATAAAGAGGAACCATTAGATGGATTTGTGAAGGAAATCAAGGTGTAAGATCATGCCACCTAAGCAAAACCTTTTTCATCTGATCAACCAAATTGAGCCAAATTAAAGAGGGTTTTAACCCTAGTGAAACCCTAAATGGTTGGAATCCAATTGAAACCCCAAAAGTTGGTTAAAACAGAAACCCTAAACGGTTTCCCAAACCCTAAATTGGCCTTTAAACCCTTTTCGATCCAATTTCTAGCATTGTGTTTAATCACTTGATTAAATCACTTCCATGTGATATTAATTTCTCAAATTCTTGTTATGACATCATTATACAACCTTTTAAACCTTGGAAATTTGATTGGGCCAAGAAAAATTAGATTTGGGCTTGATAGCATTTCAAACCCTAACCAAACCCTCTTTAAGCCCCAAATTGAAGTCCACTTGGTTGAGACCCACCAAGGTCCACGAATTTGGCCACCTTGGCAAGGCCTCTTGGAGAAGTTTCCTCTCCCACATGGCAGACCATTCACTGTCCTTGTCTGCACCCAATAGTGCCTTGATGAGATGGAGAAACCCACCCCATCAACCTCCATAACTCACAGCTTCTGCAGGTTGTCGTTTCCCCTCTCTATTCTCCACTTTATGTCATATATCTACCTCCAATCAATGGTCATTCAGGTCCATATCTTCCCCCTACAGAATTCTTGAGTCGTGCAAGTCACACTTACTTCCCTTTCATCACTTCTTTACCCCGTTCTTAGAGAGAAACCCAAAAGAGCTCTCTCGGGTAGATTTCTGGCTCTTCTTGTGTGGAGCTTTTTGACCCTTTTTAGGTATTTTCACACGATGACTCCTTCATAAAATTTGTTCATCTTTGAGTTTAGTTTCAGTAGATATATTATTTGTATCATTCCATGGTCATTTTGTTTGTCAAAAGTATTTTTAACGATGGAAAGGTCATTCTGGGCGTGAATCTGGAGAGTATGTTATGTTTTGGAGTTTTTGACCAAGCTAATGGACATATCTTGGCCCGAAAATTTTATGGAGTGTTTTTAGCATGTGTTTAAGAGTGTTCATTGAGGTTTTGTTGCATGAATGAAGCTTTTGATGATAGATTTTCTTAGATCTAGAAACTTGAAAACTGGAAGTGGCAAAACAGTTTTTATTTGGAGAAAATTTGAATATTTCAAGGTTTGATCTTACTCTAAAGGCTTTGATATTTTTATATGATGATCCTAAGTCTTTTATTTTCATGTTAGGATATTATTTTGAAGATATTTAGTATTAGTTTCAAAGATATGATTTTTCTATGCAAGAGGATTCCTGTTAGGCCTAAGATTTGATATGTTTGGGTTAGATCTATTTTTTATTGATTTTTAGCCATGTGATTTCAAGTTTGATGGTTGGATCCTATTTAAGCCAAATTCTTAAACCATGTGATGCTTTATTTCGAAGATCTCACATTGTTAAGTCATTAATCAAGAGATTTATTAAAACTAGTTGAGGAAAAAGTTTCTGTTTTTGGAGTAAGTGTAAAACCAAAAACTCCAAGTGTTATTTTGTGATTTTGGTGACTTTAGTTTGATGATTTAAATCATGTTTGATCTTTAGAATTATGTTATGAATATGTTAGAAGTAAGATTTGATTTTTGAAATTCTTGGAGATGTTTTGATTTAGGGTCAAAGCTTGTGATTAAGTATTTGGATCTGCTAACAGAATTTAGGGTCAAAGCTTGTGAAGTATGGTATTTTGAAGAATTTTGGGAGGAGTTGATGGAGCTGCTAACAGAATTTGAGTTTCAAGTTTTACATACCTACCGGGAAGGAAACGCAGCAGCAGACCTCTTGGCACGTCTGGGGGCGATGGGCTTAAATAAACAATGGCTCTCTCGGGACATTCCTTCAAAGCTGAGAGGGATATTACGGATGGATAAACTTGGTTTTCCCAGCTTCAGACCGTGAAGGAGGCTGTGTCATTTTGGTTTCTAATGTCTATGTTCTATTTCTGTTTTAGTCTTGTCTTTTGTGTAAGAGGTTTTCCTCCGCCATAAGCGAGGGAGTTTTGAATAAAGTATATGGGTTACTATCCTCTGTTTTATTAAAAAAAAAAAAGTATTTGGATCTTTTTACAAAACGTTTGGTGTTGATTATTAACTTTTTCTAAATGGATGTTTTAAGTATGGTTTTAAACTTTGGATAGGAAAATGTTTGTTGCAAAATTTTGGTTTGAGCATGAGTTTTGAAGTTGGAAGGAATTGCAACAAAAATCAAGAAAAATGACCTATGGATGTTTGGGCCATAATGTGTTTTCCATAGTTGTGTTTTCTTTTAAATTTTTTCTGAGTTGATATTTGAATTTAGGACAAAATTTACATGAGGAATGTAAATTTTAGAAATTTTTGGAGTTAGGATGTGAAATCCTTAAGTTAGGGGTAAAATGGTCATTTTCCCACATGTAGAGGGTAAAATGGTCATTTTACTCTAAGTTAGCTTAATTAAATTTCTAACTTTTAGAATACTCTCTTACAGTTCCTCGTGTTTCGCGCTTTATTATCGTAGAATGCGACGATCGAGGTAAGTTAGCTTCTAACTTACTATTAGTTTATTGTGTATATATGATGGGTAAGGAAACTACAATTTATGTATTTATGTTATCATATATGCCATGTCATGCCATGTCATTACATGTTTATCTGTTATGCATGATTTATTCTGTCACGAATATTTATCTGTTACACAATCTATTCTATCACGTATTGTTATATGATATAAGTATGCTATGTTAAATATGCCATATGTTACATGTATGTCATATCATGTAATATTCACCATTGCAAGTATGTCATGTTAAGTAAAGAAGTCAGATCAAGTTTATGTTAAGTTAAGTTTCAGATCACGTTCAAATTAAGTTATTCATGTCAATCACGACCCTAAGTGCTAGGATGAGGTAATATTCTAGTGGAACTCCTTTGTTCACACTGGTGTGTCTAGATAGGTGTGAAATTCCCTGGGTTGATGAAGTACAGTCAACAGGTTGCGAATGGGGCCTAATTAGCTGGTCACCGGAGCGCTCCAGGCACTAATGCCGATGGTGCCATATTTTATTTTACGTGTATTCATGGGGCCACAACAACCGTGGAGCATGAAGTATGGGGCCACAACAACTGTGGAGCATACACTACGTGAGACACAGCAATTGTGACACGTAGAATACGTGGGGCCATAACAACGGCAGGGACACACGGCTCTAGGGGACCCATGTAGCACCCATATGGTCACATTATTAATTAAGTCTATTGAATAAGATTCCAAGTTCATGTCAAGAAGTTAAGAATAAGCAATCATGGTGACCCCATGAGATAAGAATAAGTTTCAGATCAAGTCCACGTTAAGTCAAGTTTGAGATCAAGTTCATGTTATGTGATGTTATGCTCACGTACATGTTATGTTCATGTTCACGTTAAGTTTCAAGTTCATGTTCATATCATGTTATGTTCACGTTTATGATATGGTCAAACTCACGTTCATGTTATGTTATGTTAATGTTCATGTTAATGTTATGTTTCAAGTTCACGATTAGGTCATGTTATGTTCACGTACATGTTATTTAAGTTCACGTTCATGTTATGTTATGTTCACGTTCACATTATGTCTCAAGTTTACGTTTATGTCATGTTATGCTCAAGTTTATGTTAAGTTTAAGTTCATATTTATGTTATGCATGTTCACGTTCATGTTATGTTTCAAGTCCATGTTATGTTTTAAGTTCATGTTCATGTTATATTGCTAGTCCATGTTATATTATAAGTTCAAATTCATGTCATGTCAAGTCAAGTTCAGTTCACGTTTCAGTTTAGGTTATGTCAGTTATGCCATGTTATATGTCAAGTTATGCTATGCTTACTTACGACTTTAATTATGCATTCATGCTTTTACTGTCATGCATTCATAATTAACCTGAGTGGGAGTTTCCTATTAACTTACTGAGATTTGTAATCAAATCTTACCGTGGTAGTCCCAACTACCATTCCCCCCGAATGGTAAGCGATGTGTCAGGATCAGTGCAGGGAGCGGATATTGCTAGACTGAAGGAGGTTTACTAGACGCCGCAGACACGACGCAGACCTTACAACTTCCATAGTTAGTTTTTGAATAGTTTTCTTGCCTTGTTAGTTGAGTTACACGAGTTACTCGACGAACTTTCTCAATAGTGTATTTTGGTAATGTAAATATGGAGTCTGATCTCCCATGTTTTTGAGATTACAGTCTCCTAAAACTTGTACTAAAATTGTGGATGTTTATTTTATTAAGTATGCTTGGTTATGATTTAACTATTTGGGATATTATAAATTTGGTGCATAGTATTGCTAAAAAAAAAAAAAATTATCCGCTGCGAATATTGCATAATGCTAGATGCATGTTAGGAACATTGCATCTTATATATCATGAACGGGGGCATGTAACCATGTGTTGCATGTCCCGACCCTTCAGATGTCCGTTCAATCCCAAGCAGAATTTGGGGGCGTCACAGGCAGTGCCCCCTGCATAGCTTCTGTCATAGTCGACTTCTTGGTGGTAAAAGCCCCATCATCTGGTAAAAGCCATAATTGGACGGCTAACTCTCAACAGCATGAGAGTAGTGACATCTACCTACCACTTGAAGATTAAGTTCCCAACCTCTCTGGATGTGGAAGAAATCTGAGGAGAACACGTCCAGGCACGAGAGTACTACGTGCAGGAACTGAAGCCTAGTGTAACAGCCCGCTAAAATTATCAGTTTTGGATTCTTTCCCGACAGCAATCACATCTCTCTCGTCTTAACCCTCTATCTTTAGTTATTTATGTTTAACATAGTTGATTTGGTTGGCTGTAGACTGTGTAGTTAGTGTTTGTGGAGTTCGCTGCGTAGTTGTGAAACGAAGTGTGGTTGTGAAGTGTTAGGCTTGATTTTGTAGTTTTGTGGACTGTGCTGTGAAGTATAGGCGTGAGATGGATGCCGTAGATGTGATACGGCGGGTTGTGTGAAGAGAATACGCGTGTAGCGTATTCTGTGTAATGCAGCGACGCGCCGCGCGACGTGCGCTGTAGTGATGTGGGTCGTAGAAGGAAGGGAGTACGCATGTAGTGTACTCCGTGTGGTATGGCGATGCATCGTGTGATGTGCATCGTGTTGATGAGTGTTGTAGCGAAGGAAGTACGCGTAGCGCGTACTCCGTGTCGCGTAGCGATGCACCGTGAGACGTGTATCGCAGTGATGGGTTTTGTAGTGTGAATGGAAGAGAGTTCACGTGAGTGTACTCTGTACTAAGTCGTGATACACCGGATGGCGTGTCACGAAGGGTTGAATGGCGTAGCAGAGAAGTGTGGAGCGTATGGTGTAATGTTGGGAAACTGTATGACAGTGTCCCGAAGCAGTGATGATATGGATTATAGTCCGGGATGACTGGTGTCATCTTGTGGTTGACTATGGCTAAGAGTATATGGATTGAGAAATGAGTTGTTTGTTTGGTTGTTATTGATAATTTTAATGAACTTGTTTTAGTGCAAAGGCTTTCTGAAGTCAATTTATCTCTTCCGAGTATAGTGAAACCTCAAGTTGGCCGTGGTGTTGCAAGTGCTTACAATATGGCAATTGAGTTCAGAAGTGAAAATCTTAAGGACTTGAGTGTTCCTCTTCCAGCTGTTGTGCAGTTCCTCGTGTCTCGCGCTCTATTCTCATAGAACGCGACGATCGAGGTAAGTTAGCCTCTAACTTACTATCAGTTTATTGTGTATGTGTGATGGGTAAGAGAACTACAATTTATGTATGTATGTTATCGTATATGCCATGTCATGCTATGTCATTACATGTTTATCTGTTACGTATGATTTAATCTCTCATGAATAATTATCTGTTATATAATCTTTTCTGTCATACAATGATGTATGTTATAAGTATGCCATGTTAAGTATGCCATATGATACATGTATGCCATGAAATGTTTATGATTAAATCATATTATGCCATTTACAAGTATACGCCATGTTAGAAAAGTATATGATATTAAATAATATCACATGCATTAAGAAAGATAAGACATGTTATGTTATAATAATGCGTGGGGCCACAACAACTGTGGAGTACGTATTATATTTATGTTATTTATAATGCGTGGGGCCACAACAACTGTGGAGTACGTATTATATTTTATGTTATTTATAATGCGTGGGGCCACAACAACTGTGGAGTACGTATTATATTTTATGTTACTTATAATGCGTGGGGCCACAACAACTGTGGAGTACGTATTATATTTATGTTACTTATAATGCGTGGGGCCACAACAACTGTGGAGTACGTATTATATTTATGTTATGTTATTTATAATGCGTGGGGCCACAACAACTGTGGAGTACGTATTATATTTTATGTTATGTTACTTATAATGCGTGGGGCCACAACAACTGTGGAGTACGTATTATATTTATGTTACTTATAATGCGTGGGGCCACAACAACTGTGGAGTACGTATTATATTTATGTTATGTTACTTATAATGCGTGGGGCCACAACAACTGTGGAGTACGTATTATATTTATGTTATGTTATTTATAATGCGTGGGGCCACAACAACTGTGGAGTACGTATTATATCTTATGTTATGTTACTTATAATGCGTGGGGCCACAACAACTGTGGAGTACGTATTATATTTATGTTACTTATAATGCGTGGGGCCACAACAACTGTGGAGTACGTATTATATTTATGTTATGTTACTTATAATGCGTGGGGCCACAACAACTGTGGAGTACGTATTATATTTATGTTATGTTATTTATAATGCGTGGGGCCACAACAACTGTGGAGTACGTATTATATCTTATGTTATGTTACTTATAATGCGTGGGGCCACAACAACTGTGGAGTACGTATTATATTTATGTTACTTATAATGCGTGGGGCCACAACAACTGTGGAGTACGTATTATATTTATGTTATGTTACTTATAATGCGTGGGGCCACAACAACTGTGGAGTACGTATTATATTTATGTTATGTTATTTATAATGCGTGGGGCCACAACAACTGTGGAGTACGTATTATATCTTATGTTATGTTACTTATAATGCGTGGGGCCACAACAACTGTGGAGTACGTATTATATTTATGTTACTTATAATGCGTGGGGCCACAACAACTGTGGAGTACGTATTATATTTATGTTATGTTACTTATAATGCGTGGGGCCACAACAACTGTGGAGTACGTATTATATTTATGTTACTTATAATGCGTGGGGCCACAACAACTGTGGAGTACGTATTATATTTTATGTTACATGAAGTATGGGGCCACAACAACTGTGGAGCATACACTACATGAGACACAGCAATTGTGACATGTAGAATACGTGGGGCCACAACAACTGTGGAGTACGTATTATATTTTATGTTATGTGAATTCATGGGGCCACAACAACTGTGGAGCATGAAGTATGGGGCCACAACAACTGTGGAGCATACACTACATGAGACACAGCAATTGTGACATGTAGAATACGTGGGGCCACAACAACTGTGGAGTACGTATTATGTTTTATGTTACTTGAATACGTGGGGCCACAACAACTGTGGAGTACGTATTAATGCACGTTATTAATCAAGACAATTAAATAAGATTCCAAGTTTATGTTAAGTCAAGTTTCAGATCAAGTTCATGTTATGTTATGCTCACGTACATGTTATGTTCATGTTCATGTTATGTTCCAAGTTCATGTTCACATCATGTTATGTTCACGTTTATGATACGTTCAAGCTCACGTTCATGTTATGTTATGTTCATGTCCATGTTATGTTTCACGTTCATGTTATGTTGATTGTTCATGTTATGTTTTAAGCTTAAGTTCATGCCATGTTAAGTCAAGTTCAGTTCACGCTTAAGTTCTGGTTAAGTCATGCTATATGTCAAGTTATACTATGTTTATGTATGACTATAATTATGCATTTATGCTTTTACTGCCATGCATGCATTTTTAACCTGTGTATAAGTTTTATGTTAACTTACTGAGATTTGTAATCAAATCTCACTGTGGTAGTCCCAACTACCATTCCCCCCGAATGGTAGATCTTGTTACAGGACCCAAAGGAGAATTGGAATCTGACCAACTGAATACGGTCGACTAGGCCACGGTGCGATGTTGATGATGGTATAGTATTTAACTTAGGTTAATACTTGTACTTTTGGAGTTGTATCTCAAGTATTCTTTTGATCACAACCATTTTAGACTAGTGTGGTGATCACGGCTTTTTAGTATGCCTTTATGTATGAAATATGTTTCAAGTATTTGGGATATTTTTGGTTTGGTGCATAGTTTTGCTAAAGAGAAAAATTATCCGCTGCGAATATTGCATAATGCTAGATGCATGTTAGGAACATTGCATCTTATCTGTCATAAATGGGGGCAGGTAACCTTGTGTTGCATGTCTCGACGCTTCAAATGTCCGTTCAATTCCAAGCGAAATTTGGGGGCGTCACACCTAGGACTGGCGAGGTACGCATGATCCGCCTCTCGACCGCATAAGAAGGTGAAGCCAAACGAGCCACAGGAAGTGGTCCTTTCGAGCTTGAGCCGCCAGAAAAGGGTTAAGTATGTGCCTCACATGAAGCATCGGCAAATCTTTGTCGATGACTCCTCATGCTAGGCTGAAGGGGGAGTGTGGGGGTACATATCACTATGGACAAAGGAAAGCTCGGCCCTCGAGGAAGAAGCCACTATGTGATTACTGCCAACAAGCTCGGCCCTTGCATTTTACCATTTGGTTTCTACTTGTTGCCCACCAAGTGTTAGATGTTTTGCCTCAACCAAATTTTTTCATGCATTTGTTAATTTCTTTACATGCATTCATGTTCATTCATCATTTTACTCCCATTGCATTGTAGAGTTGAGGTTTTTCAGAGTTGTGGGAGGATATTCTAAAAAAAATTGAATAGCCATCATCGGTGACTTTTGTTTGTGACTATAATAGGATCCATATGCCAAAATTGATACCATTGTGATTTTGTAACCCTGGCCTGTCACGTTTTATTCTTGAGTAAAAGAGATAAACAAGGATATGAAATTATTACTATTTAAAGAAATGCAACAGTTATTATGATCCAGAGTCCAGACCATAAACAATCGAGGGTGTAGCACGAAATGGATACCGATAAAACCATATGGTTGACTAGGTCAAGAAGACCCCTTTTCTCGAAGGCAAATGTCTTGCATATGTCTTGCATTTTCAACAGTCAAGTCCATGCCGGTAGAGAGAGTAACTAAACACTTCTCAACATACTCCACTACTACTTATTATTTTTCACTTATTTTTTATTACTATTCAATATTTTATTATTACTTTTCACATACTTTTTTACTACTATTCACATAGTAATTCTATAGAGCAGCCATTGTAGCGCTGCACACACTACGTGGCTGCTCTTTTTTCCTTTGATAGAAATGCCAGTGCATTTGAAAAATTAGGTTGATCCCGCTTCTTCAATACCTGCGTTGCCTAGCACCTGCGTCGCCTGCCCAACGCACCCGCGATGGCCATCCCTCGACCCAACACCACCCTGTGCTGCCCATCCCTCGCTTTGACTACATAATTTATGTGATATCTGGCCAGCCATTTTCATTTGTCACCTTCATTGCTGTAAGAGCTTTTTGACTTATATCTTACAAGCTCGCTGTGAAGTAGAATTTGGAGAAGGAAAAGCTAAGAGAAAATGCCTAAGTTTGATCCGTAGCTGGTGTTCTTCAAGCGAGAGTGGAATCGGAACTTGACTTTTTTGGTGGGGTTTGCCATCACCGGAACCATCATCTCTAAGTTCTCTCTCGGTCTCTCGGGTAATCCACATGTAGTCTCTCGTTTCCTATTCTATATCCCTAATTTTTTTTTTAATCTAACCAAAGCTTTTCGTTCGTCCATTAACAATGCGCAAAGGAAGATGTGGAGAACTCTGCCTTCGTTCAGAGGCACAAGAGGTAGCCTTTCCAACCCCCAAACCCTGGTTTTTATCTTCGATCTCTGTGTTTATTTTGTTCATGTTTGGTCCAACAATCTGAAAACCCTAATCTCAATGACCCACGCATGGACAAAGAAACTTAGATTATCATATTGGAAATGAAAGATCTTTGTAAACATAGACTGAACTAGCTCAATATAGAATGCTTACTAGTGAGTGTTAGGCTTAAGAAAATATGTATCTTAGGAATTTGCTTATGAAAAGATGTAGGTTCTAGGCTCCAGACAATTGCTTTGGGAACTTGGGCAGAGTTAATGATCTTGTACCGTTACTGTGGTCTTGATTTGCTGAGATGATTTGAGGCTATTTTTGCTACATACAAATTGGTAAAACTTGTGTTTGTTTTTTTATGAGTTTGACCCTCTATTTTTTGTGCCATTGGCGTGTATTTAGTTCTATTGTCAAACCCGAGTACCTTCAAGTGGTTGTTGATGTGTTCCACTACAATTTTTGGGTTTCTTAGGAGCCAACAACATATTTAACAGAATCTTGGAGCCATCTACTCTAGGACTTCTCAGGTTTTATTACTGCTATTGAGTAGTCCTAGTCAACTCTCTTATTTCCTTTAACAAGAGAGGTGCAATGGCAGCTAAGAGTACATCCTTGTAGGTATTTATACTTGTATATTTGTATGGTTGTGATACTTAAGTTAGCTTAGGTGTCTTTTAGCATCTGTTTATGTAAAGCTTGGTGGGAGGTTCTTACCCCATGAGTGATTATCTTAGTAGGAGGTTTCCAACCTTCAACTATGACACAATCCATGATGAAGGTGGATGTGTCTTCCATGAAAAGTAACTCGTAGATGATGGACCTCACCTTGAGCAACTTTGCATCAACTCTCAAGGATCTGTTTGCTTCTTTTTCTCCTTTTTTCCCCCACCTTTCTCATCAAATTCATAAGTTTTGGTGTTATCCCTTAAGTTCCCAGCTTTAATTATTAACTTCCCATTCTTTTTTCTTTGTTAATTGTTAACTTCCCAGTAGGAGGGCTTGAAGCTATCCAGTAGAGACTCTCAGTTAAGATTTAACTTTTAAGATGAACAAAAAATTGGCCATGTGCTGCAGTCTTAAAGTCTAATCTAAATTGATAGTGTAAATTAGAAAATTGGCCATGCACTGCAGTCTCACAATGCTTCGTTGAGAAATATCAAGCCCTCCTCTCTCTTTGAGAAAAACGTTATTTTTTTGCTACTCATAAAAAATATGTCATTTGAAGTTCTCTATTTTCATCCTTTACTAGTGAGTTCCTTTTTTAAAAAAAAAAAAGAAATTTCCCGATTATGTAGAGTTTAGACGCTTCCTTAGCCATTTTGGGCTTGAGTTTTATAATTTTTCTTTGACTTGATTTCATAACAAGCATGTAATTCTTTCACTACTTTGTAGATCAGAATATTTTGAACTCTGGTGCTATTTGAGACTCTTTCTTTTGCCTGTTTCAAGTGCTTACTCCCAAATCTCTCAGAACCATCTATCCGTTGATGCTTGTTTTTTACAGCAAGATTGTTGGCTATACATTGCAACAGGAATGAAAATATGAGATCTTAGATACGTTGCTACAGAAAAAAAAATAAATAAATAAATCTTGACGTATGGTGCCATTAGAGTTATTGGCTTCAGATTTAATGTCTCATCTGGTTGCAACTTTCCTTTTATGACTTGAATAGCAGTGATGGATTTATGCATTTGGTACTAAAAGATTTCAAAGGGATCCAATTCCTTGGGATGAAATGCAGAGATTTGATTTTTGATAGAGCTACTTCAACCATAGACTTTTTTTTATTTATCTCTTCTTTACTTCAACCATAGACTTAAATTAGAAAATATATGATGTTTAAAGGTATACTAATAGTACCAATTAAGTGGTTATGTACATACTTTCCTGCATTTGTTGGGGTTGAAAGTTCTTAAAATATGGTATGTTATTTATTGGTACTCTTGTTTGCTAAGGAGTGATTGGTAATCTTGGTTTGCTAATACGCATTTGTCGATTTTGCAGGCTGAGCATTCTTGCAGGTTTTCTTTGTTGGTATGGCTTGAAAATACCACCATATGGTGAAAAGAGAATCAACCGATTAAAAACCGAACTTCAAAAGATACAACTAGCAATGGATATCCAAACAACTTGACATCGACTAGAAATAGAGGCTGAGAGGTGCAAGAGAAAACCTGAGTGTGAATTTATTTATAGTAATTTCAATGACGTAGGTACTTTGTTTAGGATTTTATTTTGGGAAATTATGAGAAAACAATGTGAGCAAGATTGTAATTTTCATGTCGTGGGTACTTTGTTTAGGATTTCATATGAAGTTGTTTTCATTTTAGATTAATTTTCAGCTTTTTAATTTTACTTATTGAGCATGTCATTCTTTGTTGATCCATCTATGTTAATTATCCATTTTGCACTGGAGCATCATTATTTTGTGTTATAAAACATTGTTTTTGGAGTACTGGAAGTTTCTTGATTATATTAGTTTTGTGACTCCCAAGTGCGTTATTGATTAGAAACTTGTACAACATTTTCTGCGCTTAAAATGTTATCAAAACAGAGTGATTACAGTGGTTCTTGAAAAACCCACCTTCTGAACATGGCATAGCATTCCTTAGGCATGTGTACTCCGAAGCTATGTGAGCCCCTCCCTGTATAATCTTTGCTCATTATAATTCCACTTACTTCCCTCCACTCGGCCAAATAATAAAAAAGAAAACATTCACTCTTCAAGTACAACATAATTCTTGCCTTTATAGTTGCAGGTTACATTTGTATGGTAACCCAATTTGTTCTCTATTAACATCTAAATTAGTTGTTCTTTTCAATGTTTTTATATTGCTTGCAAATGGAATAAGCAAAGGGTAGAGACTTTAAACAACTCATTTTCTTTTAGACTTATTTTTGTAATGAAGAGGGGAGGGCACCCATGTGGGCGTACTGCTTGCCCCCTATCTTCTGTGAGCATGCATGAGTTTGAACTCATTGTTCTAATGCTATTTCAGAGGTCGATGTAAAATATTGCATGGTGAAAAGCCACATGTTGATCTTCTGAAAGTCTAATAAATAACAAAAGAACTTACATAGATCAAACTTGAAAATTGAAACCTGAAAAGTAATTGTCATTGATCTTTAAATGACAGTGTAGTTTCATTACAAAAAATCTGGATCAAACTTGCTCAATAAAGCATTGAAATACTCAAGAACAACAATGTCTGGAATTTACAATAGCTACATGTTTATGGAGACAATATGCACTAAAAATAGTCATCTCCACAAAACAAAATATGACAGCTCCACCAATGATACTTCACCAAAAAGGGAGGATACTCTGTCTATCACCAAAATAATCCATGTCAGAATCCATCGCCACCAATGTACTTGGAATTGAGGAGCTTCATGTTGTGTACCTTGTTCCATGTTGGAATCCATTGTTCGTCCAGCGTTCAAATTATCTATGAAGATCCAGCACATTTCAAATAAAGATAATACCTTCTATATGAAAGAAATCATATACAAGGGAAAATGTTTTTAAGCAAAAGTGTATAAATGTTTGTAGTTATTAAGAAAAGTGTGTATAAATTTATTAACCAAAACGACAACCAAAATAACCTCTAAAATGACCCCATAACATTATTTAACAAATGATCAAACAAATTCAGATTAACATTAACTTCTAGTAATTCAATTCATCAATTATTATTCAAAAAGTTGTGAGATCAACAACATCATCAAATTACAAATAAAGAACAATGTATGAAAGAAAAATAGTTGTGACTAAACCTTGATGGTTTGGCTTCTCATGTTGAATTTCACTTGGACCCAAAAAATGGAATTGTTGAAGATGATTGTGATTTATTTGAGCTTTTGGGTGTGATAATAAATAATTTATATACTTCAATTTTTTGGGGAGTTGGTTGTTTGTTAGTAATAAAAAATTTCAAAACTCTCCAAGCAAACACATCTACATGATAATAAAAGATTTTAGAAGTCATACACATTATACACGTTGACCTCCAAAAACAAGTGCTGAGATAATTAAATGAGAAGCATTCTTATGCCCACGAGGCAAAGCTACAAGGAGTGGTTTCACATAAAGGCCAATGGCAATTTTTTTTGTTTATGTAACAACTTCTTGACCTTTAAATTCCGAATTCATAATTTTTCTTAACAATCTAAATGGATAAAATAATTAACATCCCTCAATAACCACAATTTCCCCACTGCAAAGAATACTCCATAGGACAGAAATGGCGGAACATACTCCATAGGGCCAAATTACAAAGTACAGATCACCTACAAACCTAGATTCTGAGATTCACTTTCAGTAATTTGGGGCAAAATTTCAAATTTTAGATCAATTACAAACCCTAAAAATTTTAGATCTATTTGTATATGAATGAAATTGAAGTGTGTGTGTGTGTGTGAGTGGTGAGAATCTGAGTGTGAGTGAGTAATAACAGAGAGTATGTGAGCAGTTTGGGAAAATGCTTACTGGTGTTGAAATCACAGAGAAGAAGATGATGGCGACGACGGGTGGGGGAGAGGATGGCGACGCGGGGTGGGGGAGACGATGCCAATGTGGGTTGGGGGTGGGGGGGGGGTGCAGACAAAACGCGGAGGGAGCTCTCCTTCCACGTTTTCAAATGAGTGAAATTTGAGAGAGGAACGAAGCTTTTTGTTGTAGGGATAAATACATCATTTTACTAATGTGTGCACCAGATGCTGCAGAATAGTGGTTGCTCTTAAGATTTATTGCTATTCATAACATACCTCAACACTTATCAACACCCAAACCCAACCTAAATCTATTATGTTTCCTTGTTGATTTCACAAATTAGTTCTACAAATCTTAACAATTTCAATGTGGAAGAGATTCTTTCATCAAAATGCTTTCCTTCAATCCTTTCTTTCTTCCCGTTATGTTACTTCTCATGCTTGGCTCCCTTAACCTGACCACTCATGCCACCAATCCAGTTCCATGTTAAATATTTTAACATGAACATTAATAATTGAATCTTTATGATCCACAATAATAAATAGTAATAAATAAACATGTACCTTTATCTATCAGTTTGATGAAGAATTAGATCTGACTATGAGAAAAGGATCACCCTGGCAACTTAGCCTTCAAGTATCTCCCGATGGCTAGAGGCACAATGATGTTGTAGGTAAGAACCCTTTAATCCCTCAGTACTATTTATAGATTTCGGCTATCATGAAATCTAGAAACTTTGTGTCCTACTATGATTTGATATAGAGGTATTCTAGTCCTACTATAACTCAATAGATTAAGTGATGAGATTGAGCTAATCTAAACCCATTAAATATGGGTGTGTGGGACATAGAGTTTAAATAAAACTCTTACATTCTTCCACTTGGCCCGTACGCCCATAAAATAACATTTTCTATTCATGGGTTTATTATAAGAAATTAATCATATTGCACAAATTTGTTTTTAGAAAACTTTCTTAGCTCAAAATACATTACATGAGTTCTGTAATATCAATGTCAAATCAATTACCAATGCGAGTGATGTCGGTTCTCTTTTATATAATGAACAAATTCTCTTCCATGTACCACAACACCAGTAACCAATTTGACACGATCTTTAATTGGGACAATTAAGGCTAATACCTTAATGCCTTGGGTTTCAATTCATGTCTATTGTAGACATTATCTTGTCGTCATTTATCCATACCATTTAATGTATATAAAATGGAAAGACAAAAAAACAGAAACAACCATAATAGATATCTTTCAATATCCAGTAACAAAATACTCAGCATATCAATAATCTCTGTAACATGTTCACATTATGGGTATAAGCATAGAACCCATCTTTTCAACATAATCTTTAAATTATAATCATTAACACTATTGATATGGACATATTTGTTTCTGTACTTTGTCCTTAACAGTTAAGTATTTAACATTTCATTACATACTCATCATTCGGAGAAAAAATACCCTGAGGAATTCTTGCCATACATTCATAGCGACTTGGCTATAAGTCGACAATTGCAAGTCCTAAGATAAATTTCCTCAGTCAGATATTATACACTGTGGCCTTAAAGCATACCACAAAATTAGTCCCTATTGCACATGAAGCAGTAAGAGATTTGGCTCATACTTTTCTATAAATAACTCTACTAGATAGCAATATACATAACCATAACTGTATTTTCCATCATTAGAATAATCCCACAAAATAAGGTTTGAATATCCAGTTACCTTAAGAATATAAGTTTTTCTTAAGACAATAATATAATCTTTAATTTCTTGCAAATAGCATTACACTCTTTTCACAGCTTTTGGGTCAAACATCATTGGGTTACTTTAGCAACAACCAAGGATGTTAACGATAAAACCAATGTTCAGCTGTATACAAATTTGTGCAACTATCAAGTTCTTTATAACCATCTTATATAGAATTTCTTTAACGACTTAATTAATTCGAGAATACTGTAAATATTGAACATGCCATATTTATTTTTAAAGTATCCATTTACCGATAACTTTTCATGCAAAATCTTTCCAAACTTTATGCAACTATACTGAGACAATCCTAACAATCATCGTCTTGATATTAAATTCAATCTCAATTATGAATGATGTCTCATTCATAAATTTCATTTAGAGACATAACTTTAATATCACACTACCAACGATGATTCATACTTGCCAAAAAGTCATATACATGCATATCCATAAGTACAAATATACTCCCACTGACCTACGGGTATATATATATTAACAATAAATATATTTCTTAAACCCAAAACAATATTGGTATTATCAAATTTCAGATACCAATTTTCAAGAAATCTGTTACCTTTTCTAAGTAATTCTTTTATTCATTTCTTGTAGACTTCAAACTTTCACTCTACAATTGTTTTCACATATATTTGATGTAACTCTAGACCATAATGAGCTACTAATGCCATAGTAATCCTTAATGAGTTCGTTCAAGTTAAATAGAAAATCTTTCTTCAGTCAATGCTCATTTTTGAATAAAACTCATGATTACAAGTCTGACTTTATATCATTCGACATTGCCTTTAAAGTTAAGATTTTGTCTCCAAGACTCATATACATTAAACTTTTTATACTTTTAGGCAATTAGATGAAATTACTGACTTTACATTTATTCATGGATTTCTATCACTCTTTTATGTATCAATCTTTTATAGAATCACTTATTTCTATAATTTATGAAAACATATGTAAACTTTTATTTGTTTCTATGTAATCACATTCAAATTTTGAATATACACCACATAGCTTAACCAAATAGCAAATCAAGAAGATTACATGAAGTTACCTGTTTTGATGTCTCTATGTCCAATTCTTCAGTAGTGTTTCTCTGATGAGGTGAATGATTATTTGCTTGTTGTTCTATATTATCATTAAGATAATCATAAAATGAAACTACAAGAATTTTTAAAAGTACAAGAATGCACTTCACAACAATCACATCTCTAGTTTCCACACTCCCATTGATTTTGCCAACCAAAACAAATTTGACATTTCAATTTTCTCAAAATTCAAACCATAAATAGAAACAATACAGTCTAGATCATTTGAATCTCCATAAGTAATCAATAATAATAATGTACCCAATAACTATTATAGGATTCAACTATCTTTCATTTGGGTTAAAAATTATTACTTTAATTTGACTACCCATACATGTATATGCCTTAAAATAATTCATAACTTAAAAAATAAATCATTAAGGCTAAAACACGGTATAAGTTTTAAAACATTATAGCCCAACTATTTCAATCTAATTCAATGATTTTCATATTCTATCTAACTGCAATTCCTCCCCATGAGAAATACTATAAGAATTACTAATGACTTGAGACTTCTCATGTAGCAGATAGATACATTCATATCATGAAAATCATTTATAAAAATAATGAAATACTTATTTCAAACATTATAAAGAAAATATTTACATGCGTCTATATGCATTATCTCAAGAAACTCTCTATTCCTTACGCCATTTTTCTTGACATGTTTGATTTGAATTCCTTTTATATAATTCAACACACGTCCATAGATTAGAAAACCTAAATGCGAAAAATATTTTATTTACTAATCTCTATAACTTTTCTTGAAGATATTCTCCAAACTTTTATACCACAAATTATGTTTCAAATTCTATGCCATAAATTGTAAAAGTTTTTCATAAATCATTTTGCTTTTCGTTCTAGTACATACCTCATGAGGGGAAAACAAACTTTTAATAAAAGACATTATTACGAAGGCATGACAAATACAACTTTATTGGAAAGAAAAATGGAACTGACATAAGTGGCATATTGAAACAAATTGAAATTTGAACATTTGTACTCGAGTTTAATGTAAAAGAATGCATAAATATGTATAAGATCTGATTCGAAACTTATATGGTTTACCCTTCCTTTCGAATCATGTCTTATGCTTAGGGCACCTAAACCATCATGTGTCATTATTTCTTTCAAACTTCAATTGACACAATTCTTATATTTTTATTACAATCATTTTATTCCTTTCCCAAAAGATACAAATTAGCAAAATGGATTTGTATCTAGCTAACAATCATGCTACTAACTTACTCTAATAAAAATAATGTCTCTAAAATAAACCATTATGCACAAAATTAAAAATTCATATAGTTTAACATGTAGTAATTAATTCAATTTTCTTAAACATTGTACTTTTTTGACCCTTATCACTATTCTCAATAATAATTGATGTTAAACTTAAAATGGATAAACCAGGGTCTAAAACTCTTTGTGTAAATTTGACATGCTCATATTTCTCTATATTAGAATCCATTCTATATATGAAACTTGTAATGATATTCATATACTTACTACAAGAAAATCATTTTAATCACATTAATGCTTTGAGTTCGACACTCATAAACAATAATAGAATTACGGATGAACTAATAGTGTCATCAAGATCCGTTCTTTCGGAATGAATCCTGATGCACAAAATGTTCCCTCCAGTTTTAAATTCTGTGGATGAACTAGTTGTATCATCAGAATTCTCATTTGGGAGTAAACTCTAACATACAAAGTGTTCCCTCCAACCTTTCTTTGATGGATGAACTAGTAGTGTCATCAAAACCTTCTTTGGGAGTAGATGTTGACACACAAAATTGTTCACTCCAACCTTTCTTTGATGGATGAACTAGTAGTGTCATCAAAACCCTCATTTGGGAGTAGATCTTGACATACACAAAATTGTTCACTCCAACCTTAATTTGATGGATGAACTAGTAGTGTGATCAAGACCCTCATTTGGGAGTAGATCTTGACACACAAAATTATTCACTCCATCATATCCACCTTACTATGGAATTTAATGATTTTTCACCAAAATTTAAGAAAGTCTTGTACCTTTGGGCAACCAATCTTTTCTTTAATTTTAATGTGAATCATTTGCTCCATATTGGATAATATATATATATATATATATATATATATATATATATATATATATATGGCATGATAATAAGAACCAAAATAAACAATTCATACATGTATTTAATAATAATAACATGTACATAAGATTTAATGCATGTAAATAATAGCATGCATATGACATTTAATACATGTATTTAACAATAATAACATGTATTTAGGATTTAATAAAATTTTCATACATGTACATAATAACATGTTTTAATAAAATTTTCATACATTAGATAACAATGATAACATGTATATAACAATAATTTAAATAAGAACCATAAAAATTAAAAATTAAACAATTCGTACATGTATTTAACAATGAGGACATGCACAAAAAAAAAAAAAAAAATTCAGATTTTTTTCCTTTTTTTAATAAATAAAATAAGAATATTTTAATCTGATCAGTCTAGGTTTGAACCGGACCGGTCCAGTAAACCGGGCCAAGATCCGGTTTATTTAAAAGGTCAACTAATAGTGTTGATCTAGGTCGGGTCTACTGTTTAAGCCTGTTCAACTCTTTTTTTTTTTTTTGTTCTTTTATTGGGCTGGGCCACAATAGTGGCCCAATGGCCCTTTACTTTTCTCTTTACTACTTATTGGGCCCGAGCCCATGGCCCGATCCAAATGTTTGGAAACAAAACCTAATATCATCTTCAACCTTCAGTAGCCGCCGCACTACAAGCTCCAACCACAACTTTCAGCTGTAGCTACAGGCGTTGTCAGTGAGGAGGGGATGAGAACATGTCTCCGTCCTCCTTCTGCTGGAGACCTTCAAGCCATCTTCTTGTCCTCTTTTTATTTTTTTATTTTTTTTTTGTTTTTTGTTTCGGTTTCTATGTTACCAAAAAAAAGAGCCGCGACCAGTGGGCTTTAGAGCACTCTGACGCCGTTACAGAGATGCCAATGAGGAGTTCAACCAGCGTCAACCTTCCCCTCATCTCCGACAAGAACCATGAACAGGTAGGGGCAGCACCCATTTGGGACTTCACAGTCCTACCGTGCCGCTGGCCACCTCCTTTACACCACCGAGTGTTAAGCCACCGGCCACCATACACGATGCTTTGTCCCACACCCAATAGCACACAACGAGGTTCTTCTCTACAGACATACCTTAGCTTCTTTTCCCCATTACAATACTCAATATAAATTATAGTGTATGAAAAGCAATGGAAAAATAAAATAAATTCATAGCAAGATCTGCTTCGAAAAAAAATATATCAATATTTTTTGGGATTTTTGATTAAATTGTAACTTCTGAAAGGATACTCGTCTATGAATTGATACCCAACAAAAGCCTCGACAATTTCCTATATGGTATGCCCAACCGTGCGTATGTCAAATGTTCTTGTGACATGTTGATTAAATTGTAACTTCTGAAAGATATTTTTTTTTATCCATCCTAACACGAGTAATTATTCTAAGGATCTCCTTTCCCGCAACCCGCTCGAGCTCACTATCGAGCGGCAGTCGAGCGTTTGAATATGCCTGAATTCGCTCGAGCGGTGGCTTTTGGCAATGACAAAGTTGGTAATCAATAGTAATCAATAATTGGTAAAATTTAAGCAGAAATTCATGCTTTTCATCAATTAAAATCACAATTTTGATTTATTCATTTTTCCAAATAAAACCAATGATAAAGTAATGAAAGAATTAAGATATATTGGTTCTAAAAGCATTAAGATATGCAATAACTCAGCTCAATCAGATATTGCTCGACATATTATCTCCAAAGGCGTCCAGTTGCTAGGTGAGGCAACCAATTCCATCACTGCAATCTTGGTTGTACCTGCATGCCAACAATTTTGTCAATGTGAGCGTAATAATTAAGCCGTGTGAGCAAGTAAATGCAGAAAACCTGATTAAAATCTCATACTTACATATTGTCTTTTTTCTAATTCTGCTTCAAATATGTAACCCATTGTGCTTCTCCCCTAATATGCTAACTTTTCATTAACCAAGAAATATATGGCCAACTAGAGAAACGGCTCCTCCCCCAACCGTCCCACACCTGCCCTTTTGGCTTCCACAAAAAACAATTAGTTCGTAGCCTATACACAAGGCATAGATAGACAGCAGATTGCTACAGATATATATATGTATATATTTATATGTTTTCCCCCAGCCACTCTCTCCTCCTTTCCCAAAAGCATGCAGTAAGCATGCACTATAAAAAGGCACCAAAAATAAGTCAAAAAATAGCTAAATATATTTGCATGCAGCTCGGGGGTCACTGCCTCCCTTGAAGAAGAGTCTCCCTCGCGCGACTGAAATGAAGCCATGAAACTCCTCAACGTTGCATCAATTTCAATTTGTCTCTCCACAACCACTCGCATTTCTTCCCTCACACGGTCTAGTTGACTCTTGTAATCCTCCACATCTTTCTTATGTCTTTCTAGTAACATTGCATACTCTTTAGCTTGTAACATGTCCTTTTCTCTTGTAGACTCTGGTATCACCATCTCTTCGAGGCCTCGTGCATATCCTGGCCTATGCCCAAATACCTTCCTAAAGACAATCTTAGTTACCTCATCAGTGCAATTCTTAGGGGCTAAGTCATCCATCTTTCTAGCCATCTCCTTCTGCACACATCTTAAATTCAGTTATTTTTTCTTTCCACGAAAGAAACAATGTTTTCTGATTTTGTACATTTTTTGAACTAGCTCTTTCTATCTAACTGGGTTGAAAGATTTGAGAAAACTTACATAAATAGCTTTAGTGGCAGCTGTGATGAATCTATCATTCTTCTTTGACCAACGAACTTGTTTTGTAGAAGTCCACTAAGTTTGCTCCTTCAGATCGCTATTTGTTATTAAAATGACAATTTAGTTAGATGGTTCAAGATGACAATTTGAAAGTACTGACGATGTATAATCAACAACAAAATCTGCAGTGAAGTCTAAAGTGTACAGCCACAGTTAATGAATCTATTTCCCCTGGTAGGAGGTGCTTTTGATTTTTTTAAGTAACCCAAATTGGTGCTTTCTCTATGATACATCAGATATGCAAAATATTAGGCAATTTAATAATCTAGTGGCAAGTTAACATTTTCATGTTTTTAACTATCACCTGCAACCATTTAAGTTAAATAGTATCACTTACCATAAGGGTTGCATAGCTAACGTACACATCCATCACAATCTGGAAAGGAGGGTTGTCTTCAAGACATAACATGCTAGTTACAACAACACCTTTTATCTCTCTCCCCCACATTCCAATTTTCCATGGCTTAACCCCTAACCTAACTTATATGGCCTGCTATGAAAAAAATAACCATAATACACATGGAGGTAATCTCACTTATATGTCTGTCTCTGCTTGATAAAAAATACTTAAACAATGAACTAGAAATATTTTAAAATAGAATATTAATGCAAAAATATGGTGGTTGAGAGTTAATGCAGCTGATAACAATTACTACCTCCAATCACTGATCTTAACAGAAGGCTGTGTGTTTAAAAATAATTTGAGTAGAAATTGTGATATAGAGCTTAAGATTACCATAATCAACTTGAAATGAATGGAAGCAAATATGCCCAAGCCCTATACCTTTTCCTCTAGGATCCTCACAAACGATTTCTGCCCTGCAGTGTGAATAATCTTCAGCTTCTTACCATTCTCCTTATTTATGTTTGAGATTTTCTACCATTATGAGAAGAAACAGGTTATTTTTCTACCAACTATATGGACCTTTGTCATCCCATGTCTATATTGTATATACCATATAGTAGCCCAAAATATGGGCAATAACATACCTTGAATGTGTTACTTCCCCATCGACCACATAGCTTAACCCATACCAAGGGCTTGACCAAGCTTGTCCCACCAGCCAATGCCTCCTCATAGCTCGCATATGCCAAATACTTCTTGTGAAGCTCATGGTGGAAGGTGTTAAATATCTTACGCAGCTGCTTCCAAACTGCCAACCGATGGTTCTTCTATTCCCAATCTAATTCAAAGTCACCTGACAAATATAAAAAAACCATGGTCATCAAACCCATTGTTAAGTGACCTTCCTTACAATTGTAATGAAACTGTATATATTGTCTTACCCTAACCCTGTCAGTCAACTCATCCTTAAAGGACTTGGGTACGTTCGTCCATCTTGCAAAGCTCATGTTCGCATGATGTTTTAAAATCCACATTACTCGTGTTGTAAAGAATGTCACAGCAAGGTGCTGTTTCCCCATCATTTATTTTAAAAGGTACTTTCCTGTGCCTCAATTTATCGAACTCGATACACTTAGTAGGCCCACGTCCATGTTTCTGCTGTCCAACGTTTGTTATGGAAACCGTTGCTTTGTCCTCTATGGCATTAAGATAGAAAAATTATGCAACAATTATTTACTGAGAATAAACTAAAAATTACTAAAACATATCAATAAATATAAGGTGCAGGTAAAAGGAATCTTCAACTTGATGAATAACACAATGGGCCTGCTTACCAATATTGTCTCTAGTAGAAACGGCTCCTGGTATCGGATTGGTTTTAGGAGTATTTATTTCAACGATTGATGCATCGAAGCTCTCACCTTGACCCTCTCGCTGACTCCATCGCCAACTATTGTCTCTATTAGTGTCTACTGGAGGTATTGGATTGGCATAGAGAGAATATCTTTCTATGGAGGGTGGCTGTGTTGACTCATCATAGCTCTCGCGTTGACCCTCTCGCTGACTCCATCGCCAAATATTGTCTCTATTAGAGTCCTCTGTCAGTATTGGATCGGTGTTGAGAGTATTTCTTTCTATGGAGGGTGGCTGTGTTGACTCATCAGATCTCTTGTGTTGACCCTCTCGCTGACTTCATCGTGAAATATTGTCTCTATTAGTGTCCGCTGTTGGTATTGGATTGGCGTTGACATGAATTCTTTCTAAGAAGGGTGGCTGTGTTGACTCATCAAAGCTCTCGCCTTGACCCTCTCCCTGATTCCATCGGCAAATAAGTGGAGGCCGTGGTCGGCCTCTTGAATAAGGTGCACGTCGTCTTTTAAATTGTCGAACTCCTCTATCCCCTTCCTCTCCCACTTTGTTCCATCTAGTTATCCAACTTTATCTTCATATTAGGTGACAACCAAGTTAGAAAATTAATTACAGTCTAAAGGGTTGTATTACATTAGAACAATTGTGATGACTGAGTCATTTCATGTATCAAAATAGAAAGCAATGACTGAAAATTAATACTGCGCAAATTCTGTCAAACATTCTCCCTCATACAGAATGTGTACTGTTTGAGCTGAAAAATTGTATATTTTAACTATTTAAAACCAATTTATTTCAACTGCTTCGTGACATTATTATTGGTTTTAGATGGAAAAAAAGTTAATAAACATAAATACGAGTCGTGATTTTTAATTGATTAATATCATGTTTATGCTTAATTTTATAACTATGATTTAATTAGACAATATTTCCTCACATATATAATATATTTTTAATAATTTTTTTTTCTTTTTTTTTTCTTTCTTTTTCTTGTTAATTTATTTCGAGTGTTATTTTTATTTCTTTATTTGCAGCATAAATAAAATTCACAAGAAATACGGTTGGAATTGTGGACCAAAAGCACTTACTAAATCAAAGAAAGCCGAAAGAAATAAAAGAGCCGAAAGCAGAAGAAGTTTACGGAACTTACGGAAGAAAACAAAACAGAGAAGAAAAAAACATAGTTCACGTAAAAATATAGAGCTGGACGTGGGGAGAAAGAGAAGTGTTTGGTGAAGAGATTTTCTGTGAAGATAGTTACGTGGACGGTAGGGAGAAGATGACACACACATGCAGCAGCTTCAAGCTGGAACTCATTGACAGCACCTACAGAAAATCACGGCTGGAACTCAAATCTCTCACGGCAGCTCACACATGCATCACTCGGCACATGCAGAAAAATGATGCAGCAGAAAGTCTTTCACGGCTACACATGCTGAGGGGGGGTTTTGACGTGATGAGAAATTTCAGGAACCAGGGAACCAAGTTGACGTTAAAAAGGAAATTTACGTTCAAGGGCTGGAGGGAGTTGACCAATAAGGTAACTTGAAGAATATGTTATTCTTTGTCCAACTCAACTCTTCCGAAGTGCGTTTTCTCTTCCTACGGGATTTACCAAATTGCACATCCCCAAGCATATGTCGTTGACTGACAATGTTTGATCCAGATAACACCCTTGGTGGAATACGGTGATCTTCTTTACCATTGAACAACCCTTTTCTCGATCTCCATATGTGGTCTGGCGGTAAGAATCGACGGTGTCCATATAACACTATTTCTGACCAAACTTCAACCACTTTGACTCTGTACTAGCATTATAAGATGGACATGCCAATTTTCCTTTAGTTGACCAGCCAGAGAGATTATCGTAGGCAGGAAAATCATTGATTGTCCACATCAAGGCAGCATACAATGTAAACGTTTCCTTAGTGGAGGCATCATATGTAGGCACCCCATGCTCCCAAAGTTCAACCAATTCATCAACCAATGGCTACAAGTAAACGTTAATGTCATTACTTGGTAATTTAGGACCAGGAATAATTAGGGATGTTATGAAGAATTGGTCTTTCATGCATGACCAAAGAGGCAAGTTATATGGCACGAGGATCATTGGCCAAATGCTATAAGGTTTGCCAAATTGTTGAAGGGATTGAAATCGTCACAGGCCAAACCGAGCCTAACATTGCGAGTGTCACTAGCAAACCAACTATGGTCTTTATCAAATGTCTTCCAAGACTCAGAGTCTGCATGATGCCTCATAATGGTATCAGTTGTGGCTCGTTGGCCTTTATGCCATCGCATTCAGTGGATATCTTTGTAGACATAAATAACCACTGCAGCCTTGGGCCTTGGCACCAACGGGAAATGACGCAACACCTTTTGAGGTATAACTCGTGTCCCATGTGTATTTGACATCCACCTTGAAGCCTTACAAATAGGACATTCATTCTTATCAGCATTTTTCTTCCAGAATAATATACAATCGTTTGGGCATACATGAATTTTGTGGTACTTGAACCCCAACTCTCTCTCCAACGACCGTGCCTCTTCATATGACGATGGGCATGCAACATCAGGAAAGGCAACCCGCAACAAGTTAAGCGACATATCAAATGACTTAATTGACCAACCACCAAGGGTTTTAATGTGTAGCAGCTTGAAAATGAATGAGAGTTTGCTAAATTTTGTACACCCCGTAAAAAGTGGACGTCAAGCATCCTCTAGTAGTTGATCAAAAGAAGGTTTACATGAAATTTCTGGTACGAAGGGGCATGAAGGCATTGAAATAGTATTGCCTTGGCTACCTTGAGGGACATTATGGAATGTCCCTGCCCATATGTCATCTAACATATGGTCCATGTTATCAATGTATCCATCCTCATCATTGAGATCGAGATCGGAATCGACATCAATTAAAGGGCGAGTTTCCTCCTCCCCATAAATATCCATTGGGTGTAAGTAGGATTGAACCATTTAATGAATAGGTGAGTCTCCACCTCTCTGAAAGGCAAGAATAAATTATTACAGCATAGCCGACAAGGACACCAGATTTGGTCACTTCTCATAGCATGGCTTCGTGCTAGTGTGAGGAAGTGGTTAACCCCCTTGGCATATGCAGGTGCTCAAAGTCTATCAGGCAAGTTCATCCAACTCTTATCCATCTAAAATGGGTTATACGACATAATTAGTTTATCAAAAGATTTCAACGTACTAAATAGAGAGAGGAATTAGACCATGCATTGAGTACCAAATGACTGAAAATTGAAAGGCAAATAATATATTGTGAAAATGTGTTAGGTAGTTATAAATCATCTCATAATGAAGCATGCATGCAGTAATTGTAATTGCAAAGTAAAAACCATAAGTGTTTGAGCTGTAAAATTGCATATTTTAGCTATTTAAAACCAATGTATTTCAATTGTTTCGTGACATTATTATTGGTTTTAGATGGAAAAATAGTTAATAAGCATAAATTCGAGTTGTAATTTTTAATTGATTAATATCATGTTTATGCTTAATTTTATAACTATGATTCAATTGAAAAATATTTCCTCACATATATAATATATTTTTAATAATCTATTTTCTTTTTAATTTATTTTGAGTGTTATTTTTATTTCTTTATTTACAGCATAAATAAAATTCAAAGGAGATCCGATTCTGAGCCACGGCGCATGCTATATGAGTTTTTCAAAGCAGTGGATTTGGGCAGCCGAAAATGTTGAAAGAATTGTCAGAATGAAAATCATGGGGCACGTCAAAGAGAATCAAAGACGTGGACTCCGTTTTCCATCAATCGAGGAAATTCCCAATCCATGGGCAATAAATATTCTAATGGAACAACTGCTAGTGCCATTTTTAACTACGGCTATCGCATTCCTTTTACAGCAGATCAAGAGGCTGCAAACAACTTTGATGAGAGTTGGGTTATTGGGATTGGTGGTTTCGGGAAAGTTTACAAGGGAGTCTTAAGTGATGGTACAAAAGTGGCAGTTAAGAGAGGAAATCCTCGGTCCCAATATGATTGGTGTTTCCATGAGAAGGGTGTTCTCACAGCTGGTCAAGTTTGAGGAAATAACAAACAGAAACTCACACCAAGCCAAAATGTCCAGACTTCTAGTTTACGGAAAGCACATTTCCTGAGAGCAGCACACATCACGGCATCTCACTCACAGCTGGAACTCACACGTGCAACAGCATCAATCACGGCAAACCAACCTCAATGCACAAGTCTCTCACGGCACCTCAACACACAAAGCTGAAACCCATGACAGCAAACCAATACATGCATCATTCGGACAGCAGCAGAAAAATAAAGCAGGAAAGACAAGCTGGAGCCCACGGCACATGCAGTTTAGAAATGCAGAAAATTAAAACTGAGCACATGCAACTCACGGCAGCAACTTGCACCTGCAGAAAAAAAACATTCAAAAATCACGGCACCTAAAACCAGCACATGCAGAAAGTGTCGGACAGCATCATTCCTAAAGCAGAAAATGATCACAGCTCACAGCTCACGGATGCAGGGAAAGCAACACATGCAGAAATGACAAACAGAAAATCAACAGGCTGGAAAGTAACATACACATGCACAAACAAAGAGGTTGACGGCAAACAAGAAAAAAAGAAAAGAAGAAAAGTGATCTTGCTGGATGGACAGGGAGGATTTCGGCTGAAGTTGAAAGGAAGGGAAGCTGTTTTTTAGTTTCTTCTGTATGGGACTCGAAAGAAAGGGAGGAGGGGACGCTAGGCCTGAGTCGTTGAGCTGTTGAGACGCTGGAGAATTACTAGCATGCTGAAACAAGAAGCACGCACTACCAGGGGCACTCGCACGAAACATGCTGGACTGCAGTAGGAGGCAAGAACGCAGAGAGCTGAACGGGAAAGCTGACGGAATGGAGAAAACACTTCATCTGGGCATTTCCAGTGGCTTCGAACGAACTGGAACCAGGTTCTCTTCGTCTGGAGTAGAGCAGTAAGGGAGGAGCCTTGTCTCTGGCTCTTGATGGACGTAGACGGAACGGAAAACAGATTCCATTTTCGTAGGAAGCAGAACGCAGCGAGAGAGAGTTTACGTAAAGAAGAGGGGGCTGAGTTTCGGTAGAGACGTGGGGGACTTCGTCTGGCTCTTGGAGGAGTTTCGGACGGACAGATTACGGACTTTCAGTTTTGTTTATGAGGCAATGCAGAAAGCAGAACATAGAAGGAATTATTCTGGTCTTTGGACGTGAAAACAAAGGCTTGGAAGTGAGTAGAAACGGGGTGATCTGTTCGGAGAAGAAAGAAGAAGAGCTTGATGCTGGACTTGAGCTTGACGTTGGGCTGAGTTTTCGGACGAAGCAAACATAGGCAAATTTTCGTAAAAAGCTACGGGACGGCCTGGTTGTGAGGGAAGTTCTTTTCGGCACAATTTTCTCTTCGATCGCTTTTATTTTCTGATCTAAGTTATTTTCATTGTTAGTTTGTGTTTTATTTTATTTTTATCATGGTGAATGTTTGTTTAATTTTTATAGCGCTTGTGTTAAACATGGTCGGCTAAATTTGAATACTAAGGTTAGAGGTGAAGTTTAATGATTTGGAAATTGTTTTCGGATCGACGATAAATTTATTTTGCGAGTTTGATCGATTGAATGATTTTATTATTGGATATTTTGGTTATCTATAAATTTTTCTTGATTTATTGTGATTTCCGAATACAATGAATGCTTGAAAAATCCCTGTGATAGTCAAATAGATTTGTAAGTGTTTTAATCATCAATCGCTCATGCTAAATCATTAGTGAATATTTTTCTTGATCTTAAATGCTAAATCTTTCAATTAAACGGAATCATTATTCTAGTTTAATTGAAGTAATTCGATCGGAAACAATATTTTAAATTATTAAACGGATCCTCGAAATCTTAGTCCTTTTTCCATATCAATACAGCTTATCATTTTAGTTTTGTTTTGTCACGACAAAAATCATCATTTCTATAATCTCATTTTAGTTTCAATTACACATTTCTTTTAGTATTTTATTTTAATTTGTTTGAGAGAATTTTTCACATTAGTCAATCCCTGTGGATTCGATCCTGTAAGGTACTACAACACTTGTATACTTGCAGGTAAAACTACACTAAATTTTGGTTCATTAATTTGAGTTAAGGTTTAGGCGCAACAATAAGCCTAATATTGAACATTTATCAATAAACAAATATGCTAAATATAATTTAAACATAATACTTAAAAAAAGTAGTACTGTTGGAAACATGCCCTATTTATGTCTAACTGAACAAATTATGGTAAGATGTAAACATTTCTGGAACAATTCATAGTAGACTTACCATAGTACTGACAACAGAATCATGCTATGGCCTTCATAAAATAAGGTACCAATTGATCACGATTGATGAACATGAAATTGTAAAATTAAACGATTAGATCATACTTAAACTCGTGACGATCAAATTGGGATCATGCATGTATCTTAGCAAGAAGCAAATGGGAAACGAATAAAATAACAAAACAGAAAATAATAATGGTTGAACCGTAATATTAATAGTAAGGAGTGACCTCATCCCAATTGTTAGTTAATTTTCACAAAGAAAGAGTGCATAACAATTTATTTTATATTCACGATGAGTCTCCCATTTCATTTTCAACTGGAGTAAGTGATGAAGTTTCAATACTGTAACTGCTTTACCTGAAAAACGACTTGAGGTATTATGAAAGCTAGTAAGGCTAAGGAATAGGATATTACTACAATTGCATAGAACCATCAGATATGTATTGCACTCTTCATCGACACAAAGTTAGAAAATCACTAAGAACTCGAAATATAGGTTTTCTCTTGGTCATGGATGAAGAATCGCAAAGGAATTAAACTTCTATGAAAATGCTATACATTAGAAACCCCAAGACAATATGTGAATCTGTCTAAGTTAATTTTAGAAAGGATTACAAATGAATAGATGCTCATCTATGATTTTCTACAAATGGGTATTCGGTTTTTTTTTATGCCTTGTTAACTTTAAGCACATAAATATATTTTGTGCCCTCATACTGAAATTTTACAATGGTTTCCAAAGAAGAGAATGCTGGATTCATGAAAATCACATGAATATTGCATATAATCTTTAAGAAAACGCTTAATAAGGAATGAACAAAGTAGGGCATAAATTGATATTTCACAAGCAGATTTTGCTTAAAGCTTCTAAAGCAAAAGGTAATAAAAGTAACTTTGCACAACCCTTTAAGGTATGGATCATGCCTTGATGTTATTTTGCATTCCCAACCTAATTAACTTCAAATAATTATAAGGGGTATTATGGAAGCCCACAAGATGCAATAAAGTGCATTTGGACTTCGATTTAATGAATAATCCAATTGCATAGTATATCCATGTTTTCCAACCCAGGTGAAAATATGCAGTTGATTTCATGGTTGGGGAGAGTTCTACATAATTGGCTTGCAGTTCTTTTGAGGAGAGAATTAATGGATTTAACCAAACCCAAAAAAAGAAAGTAATTATGGTTTTTATGTGACACTTGAGTTCTTTGTCACTGTGCCAACTTTGTAGTTGCCTAGCAAGAGTGGATGGTTTTATAGAGAGAACGATGTTCTGCATGGACCACTTCACATAAATAGAACTTGAACAATCTCTTATGTTGCTTGTTGCTGAAAATCTGCAAAATGTATTGTGTGTGTTTGCTTGTGTTTGATATAATCCCTTATTCCGGTTGGACAAATAAAAGATCTAACTGACTGGAAAACAATCCTAAATGTTCGGAATGTTATTGATGATAGTGAGCAACATTAAAAGGTGTACCCTAATTGAATGGGACTACCCACTGGCCAGCTATTCTGACCTGGCTGGGTTGGTCACATGGTTGTCAGACAGTTACCAATTTAGTTAAACTTAAGATTTACTAGTTGGGTTGAGTTGTATTGGATTGCAGTATTTCATCTTCTTCTTTTTTTAATGTTCATTTTCAAATAATTCTCCCACACAATGGCTTGAAGCTTATGTTTCAATGTCTCTTATTATTTTCATAAGTTTTGGTCAATCAAATCTTTGTTATGCTTCTGTAGGTTTACATCAGTATGTCACCTACTATCGTTAATGCTGGGTCCACTGAAACAGAGTCTCTGGCAAATATTACAGTATGGCATTGCTAGTGTTTCAATTTCATGGATTTTTTATATACTTAAGTTAATGCTTATTATACAGTGGAATATATATATATATCACGCCTATTGGTCAAGACTCAATACAAACCTAGATTTTTTAGGCCAATCCTATGTACTTATATCAGCTTTCCATGATAAACTTCTTCACACTTGTATTTGAAAGAAGGAATGAAAAATAATTCTTGGCTGTTTAGAATCTTGACAAAAGCACTAAAAGATTCATATGAATAAAGATTTTTAAATGATTTCGTCAATGAGATACAATACTTTAACAATAAGAATATGTGGATTAAAGAGATTTAATTCCCACACATGCATACAGATGCAACAATATACTTACAGAAATCCGGGTTCCGACCTGGATTTGAAATCCGGGTTCCGGTTTGGGTCTACCGGGATGAACACCCCTACTCACATGGGCATGCACTAGTGAGGATGTCGCTAGGAATATATACTAAGCAACAAAAAGAATCAATTTGGATTATTGCATGCATTGGTTTGAACGTTCATGCACTATATGAAAATCTCACTTTGGGAATATCCTGGGACATAAAAACCAATTATTTGGATAATTATAACTTGAAAATACTCATGTGACTATTTATTGTTATCTTACATTTAACAAGGAAATTTACTTTCCACAAAAATATTTAACAAGAAAATGATAGACAGTTTTTATGGTATTTTGTAGCATACTCACGATGGATTGGGATTTACCAAAAAAAGGGGAAAAAATGTCAATTATCACAATTGTAACAAACAGTGGTCACCATTTTTGGGCCTCATTATGCCTTTCTGGGCGTTCCAAGGAAACATATACGTGTTTAAATGTCAAAATGAAAAGGGGTTTTACATGGAAAAAAGTCTTATTTATAACACTTTATATCCCATATCTGGAGGTACAGATAAGTGGCTCCAGTTTTGCTAATAGGTGAGGTGTGATACTCAATCCCTCTATCATATATAAGGTTGAGCTGTGGACCTTTAGACTCTAGCCTCAATAACTGTTTTTTTTTTTTCCTTTTCATTAGTAACTTAAATAAGTAGACCTGTATATTATTAAAATAATTCATGATGACACCCATTAGACATTCGTACAGGGCAAAGAGATATTAATAGTAGAAACGGCTTCCATCACTGAACTTTAACTTTGTGGAAAATCCACAACTCAACACGTTGTTTATGAAGATTTATTTTGAGCAGCATAACAGAACCTAGAAAACATCATCAAGGTGGGTAACTGCTTCAAATATTGGAGGGCCCCATAAACTCGGAATTCCCCAAAATTGTGCAAGGACTTCACAAATTCATATACAATATACAAAATGGCAGAACTTTCTTCAATGAATTAACAGAATTTACGCACTTACGAAAGGTAAAGAAACAGGGCCATAAATTATAGAATTAGGGGCTTCTAATTCAGCTTATATATTGCAATATATATTGTAAATTATCTAATACACTCTGATTGAGCAGCTCAAACACAAGAGACAGAACAACAACATTAAACCGCAAAACAGAGGAACAAGCGTCAGTTTAATTTTTGGAAATCAATTCAAAGTACCCACTAAAAAGGTACCACTACTTTTGTAATGCAACAAACTCATGAAGGGGGGAAGATAAATGCAATGGCAACAAGATATACTTGGAGCCTCGGTTTGCCATACTGGACTGCCCAAAATCTTAGAAATATTTCGAAATGGAGGGACGAAGATTCAATTTGTAAGGGAAGCTGGAAATGGAGGGTACCGATTGTGGAAATTTCAAGTGGAGAGATGGTCGTGTGCAAACTAGGGTTGCCACGAGAGAAGGCCGATTGTTTGGGACTCTGAAATGGGCCGGTTGCAAGGATGAAGGAGTTGGCGCCGTGAGAGAACACTGGGAATGGCGGCGCTTGCATGCAATGAAAGTGGCCGGAGTCTGTTGGTGAAAAGGGTCGAAGTGCAAATGGGTCCTCGCGCGTCCAAACATGGGGAAAATAATAGGTTTTCTACTTGGCGCCCTTATGCTAGATCCCGACGAAATTCACTTGCGTAGCAATATTTTTGTTATCTTGTGATGCACAAAGTCGTCATAAAAATGACAATATTGCGCCGCAACATACATTTTAATGAACTCGGTTAGAATGGGATTTAGACAAGCACAAAGAGTTCTAACTCGATGTAAAAAATGCTGTATTGCATCAATTTCTTTTGTATCGATTTTATGATAGCTGGTAAAGGGTAGTTTTGTTGTATTGCAGGTGTTGTAGGTCAAACATGATCATGAGTTCAATCGTCCCTTCTGTATGTTTGGGGTATGTTATGCTAATTAGTCGTGCATGGTGTTGAGCATGAATAAGTGGGGGATTGGGCTTCTGTCATGCATGCATGCATGCCAACTTTATCTTGTTTAATTAAAAATATATGTGGTCCATCATAATTTTGGTTGCAAATATAATTTGGCTACCTAGTGTGCAAATTAATGTTGAAGAATAGAGCATGGTGATCGATTGCAACTACAATGAGTATCAATAGTTCATCCAAAGGAAATCAAAACTTAAAATTCGATGAGTCATTTTGTTTACGCGTAAGTGCTGATCAGAAATATATGGTAAATTTTTTTTAAGTATTTTCGGATATTTTTTTTTCTAAACATCATTGAGACATAAAATATTTTCAATTTCAAATTTTCAACTTTTTTATCTAATCATTGTCTAATTTATAATTTTTCCAAACTCTCAAATAAAATATAAAAAATAATAAAATTTTAAAATAAAAATATTATTAAAAAATAGTATTCAAATAACTTTTTAATTTTAGAATATTTTTATTCAACTTTTATTCTCATTTTTTAAAATTCAATAAAATACTTTAACTCAAATTATTTTATTAATTTTCACATATATTTTATAATATTCGAATCTTGTTTATAAAAAGATTTTATGTGGGTCTGGCTCGTGGGAATCTAAAGTGGTCCCGTTTGATTGTTGAACTCATAACTCAATTTAGTCTAATTTTAAACTAAGTCTAATATCCAAAAACTCAATTATCAAATTATTAAATTTATCTCAATTCAAAATTTTCTTATAGATGAGACTCACAATTTTTTTCAACTCAACATATCTTTATAGATTGAGTCTACAACCTTTTCTAATTTTTTATAAATAGTACTAAATTTTTGTTAATATTTAAATATATTTAAATTTATTTTAAATAAGTTTTACATAATTCACTCTATCTATTTAACTTATTATTATTTATAAATAATTTAATTTAATTTAATTCAACATCTCAACGCAGTCTTAAAAGATGTATAACGAGTTCCAATCTAGAGTCCCGATCTTAGATTGTGACTCGTTCACAAACTTTTGCAAAAGCTGTTGCCAGAAGGTGTTAATTTCTTATGTTGGATTTTTTAGCACCCGAACACAGAAAAGTCAAGAAGCCTTGGGTCATCGCATGCGCCAAGTTTGATCACGAGTATCGAGTTGAATTCAGTCGAGATAAAAATTAAAAATTAAATAAAATATTATTAAATTTTTTTAAAATATTATTATTATTTTAAAATTAAAAAAAATAAATTATTTATTATATTTTATATTAAAATTTAAAAAAATTATAATAATTTGATGAGATTAATTGAAATGAATATATAATCAAACAGGCCATAAATATAATTTCCTCGCCTTATCTTCATCTCCGTGGACCTCACTTATGGTATGAGTTTCATTGAAGCAGAAGACAAAATGGGAGAAAATTGGTAAAGTGAACCTGCCAATGCCTTCAAAGTGCAAACTTTAATTCGGGAGTAACAGTGTGAGAAAACCATCGCCAAGAAAAAAAAAAAAGGCTTCTTTCAAGTTTTCCTTATGCCTTGTGTGTCTAATCTCCATCATAATATCCTTGTTGAGCCTCACCATTGAAGCAGTTCCTACTTACGCATCTCACCACTGCCAAAATGAGACCCTTTTCACTCCCAACAGCACCTACCAAGCCAAACTCGACTCCCTCCTCTCCGCTCTTTCTTCTAACTCCACCCTTCCCTAGGGGTTCTACAGAGTGAATACTGGAAAGAACCCTCCCGACATGACCATTGGCCAGTTTCTCTGCCGTGGTGCTCTGACCCCGGACCTCTGTCAAACCTGCATCTCAACTGCAATGGAAGATGTACGGAAACGATGTCTGTTTGACAAAGTGGCCCTTATCTGGTACAATGAGTGCATGCTACAGTACTCCAACGATTCCCGCCTGAACGGCATGGTACCATTTTTTAATATCCCCAGCAGCAACCAGAGCGTCGTAGAGCAGGATCGCTTCAACAGTTTGTTGTCCAGCACAATGAAGTTGTTGGTGGCACGAGCGGCCAATTCTCAATCGGACAAGAAGTTTGCGACGGAGGAAGTTAAATTTACGAGCTCACAGACTCTGTATGCTGTGGCCCAGTGCGCGCCCGAGCTGTCTGTAGAATCGTGCATGACATGCTTGGAAAGCGCCATCAGCTCTATTCCTTAGTGTTGTGAAAAAACGATGACAATAAAGTGAAAAATAAAATATGAAAGAGAAATTAATCACACACGACACACAGATTTACGTGGTTCGGAAAATTGCCTACGTCCACAGGAGCTGCAGAGGATTTTTATTACTGATGAATCACTATACAATAGTGGGGAGAATTACTATTCTTAAACAGTATTCTACAATGTTCTGTCGTACGACCATATGATGTAAAATCCCATATATATACTCAAATGGCAAAAAAAATCCTAGATCTGTAAAATACAATATTCGCTCAAGCGGCGTGTCGAGCGAACTCCCTTCTACAACTGCTCGAGCTCACTGTCGAGATGTCGTCGAGCGTTCGACTCTGCCTGACTCTGCTCGAGCAACCAATGCCCCCGCTCGAGCGATGTGGATCAGACTCCACAGTACTCAATAATTCTTCCACTTGGAGACTGGTACACTTGCTGTGTCGTCCTCTTCCTCAAACATAATATCCTCCACCTCTGCAACTCACTGCCCCTGTCTTCATGCTAGAAGACCAACTGACGTTGTATACAACTTCAGTTTCTCAAGTGTAACACCCTTTGTCAACATATCAGCAGGATTCTTGCTTCCATAAATCTTCTCAAGTAACAACTGTCCATCATATAACAATGATCATATGAAGTGATACTTGATCTGAATGTGCTTGGTTCTAGAATGAAATGCTGGATTCTAGGCAAGGAATATGGCACTCTGACTGTCACTGGAGAGAGTGCCTTTCTAATTCTTTTTGCCCAATTCCTCCAAAAAGCCCTGTAGCCATATCATCTCATTTGCAGCCTCTGACACTGCAATGTACTCAGCTTCTGTAGTAGACAAAGAAACTGTTTTCTGTAGATTAGAACCCCATGACATTGCAGTACCACCAAGAGTATAAACAAAGCCCGTGGTACTCTTTTTGCTATCAATATCTCTAGCTAAATCAGCATCAACATAGCCATGCACCTCTAAGCTCTCCCCTAAGAAGCACAAGCACGTTTCTTAGAAGCCTTTTAGGTACCTGAAAATCCATTTCACTGCTTCCCAATGTTGTTTTCCTGGGTTTGTAACAGCCCGCTAAAAATTCAATAGTAGAATTTCTATAGACTTTAGAAACCTCGTGAATATCCCATAAGTTTTCACGAATCAATCAATCGCACAGGTTTTAGTCTGTCAACATAGTCAGTGTTATCACTCACTATAGTGCCAGAAATGCGATTTTAATTGTTTGAGATAGTTAGAAGTGTCAGAATACGTTATAGTCTACACCACTAGGCTCAATTGAATATTTAGAATTTATAGCGCAATAACCTATTTTCATAATTTCGGACGAAACGACTGTTCGAAACTGTGAATTTATTTATAGGGCCACTTCGGGATTGAGTTTTGGTAAACAGTTTTTACTGTAGGTTAATATGAATATTTAGAATTTTTTAGAATTAAGTTTATTACATTTTTTTGGAGTAAATAGTAACCTCGATAAGCGAACTAAGTGCAGTGTTTTCAAAATCACAGTGTAGAATGTCCAAATTAGGTTAGAGAAGTTTTATTTGGACACTTGGAAAGATTTTAACCACACATAGTGAGTAGTAGTATTAGATACTTGGCATAAGGAGGAACCATTAGATGGATTTGTGAAGGAAATCAAGGTGTAAGATCATGCCACCTAAGCAAAACCTTTTTCATCTGATCAACCAAATTGAGTCAGATCAAAGAGGGTTTCAACCCTAGTGAAACCCTAAATGGTTGGAGTCCAATTGAAACCCCAAAAACTTGGTTGAAACCGAAATCCTAAACTGTTTCCCCAAATCCTAAAGTTGGCCTTTAAACCCTTTTTGATCCAATTTCTAGCATTATGTTTAATCATTTAATTAAATCACTTCCACATGCTATTAATTTCTCAAATTCTTGTTATGACATCTTTATCCAACTTTGTAAACCTTGGAAATTTGATTGGGCCAAGAAAGTTTGGATTTGGGCTTGATAGCATCTCAAACCCTAACCAAACCTCCTTTAAACCCCAAATTGAATCCCACTTGGTTGGGGCCCACCAAGGCCCACGAATTTGGCCACCTTGGCAAGGCTTCTTGGAGAAGTTTCCTCCCCCACATGGCAGACCATTCACTGCCCTTGGCTGCGCCCAATAGTGCCTTTATGAGATGGAGAAACCCACCCCATCAACCTCCATAACTCACAGCTTCTGCAGGCAGTCCTTTCCCCTCTCTATTCTCCACTTTATGTGACATATCTACCTCCAATCAATGGTCATTCAGGTCCATATCTTCCTCTTACAGAAGTTTTGAGTCGTTCAAGACACACTTACTTCCCTTTCATCACTTCTTCAACCCGTTGTTAGAGAGAAACCCAAAAGAACTCTCTCGGGCAGATTTATGGGTCTTTTTACGTGGAGCTTTTCGACCCTTTGTAAGTATTTTCACACAATGAATCCTTCATTAAATTTGTTAATCTTTGAGTATAGTTTCTGTACATGTATTATTAGTATCATTCCATGGTCATTTTATCGGTCAAAAGTATTTTTAACCATGGAAAGGTCATTCTGGAAGTGAATCTGGAGAGTATGTTATGTTTTGGAGTTTTTGACCGAGCTAATGGACATATCTTGGCCAGAAAATTTTATGGAGTGTTCTTAGAATGTGTTTAAGAGTGTTCATTGAGGTTTTGTTGCATGAATAAAGCTTTTGATCATATATTTTCTTAGATCTAGAAACTTGAAAACTAGAAGTGGCAAAACAGTTTTTATTTGGAGAAAGTTTGAATATTTCGAGATTTGATCTTACTCTAAAGGCTTTGATATTTGTATATGATGATTCTAAGTCTCTTATTTTCATGTTAGGGTGTTATTTTGAAGATAATTAGTATTAGTTTCAAAGATATGATTTTTCTATGTAAGAGGATTCCGGTTTGGCCTAAGATTTGATGTGTTTGGGTTAGATCTATGTTTTATTGATTTTTAGCCGTGTGATTTTAATTTTGATAGTTGGATATTCTTTAAGACACATTCTTAAACCATATGATGCTTTATTTCGAAGATCTCACCTTCTTAAGCCATTGATCAAGAGATTTATCAAAACTAGTTGAGGAAAAAGTTTCTGTTTTTGGACTAAGTGTAAAACCAAAAACTCCAAGTGTTATTTTGTGATTTTGGTGACTTTAGTTTGATGATTTAAAGCATGGCTGATGTTAGGATGATGTTATGAATATGTTAGAAGTAAGATTTGATTTTTGGAATTCTTGGAGATGTTTTGATTTAGGGTCAAAGCTTGTGATTAAGTGTTTGGATCTTTTTACAAAAAGTTTGGCGTTGATTATTAGCTTTTTCTAAATGGATGTTTTAAGTATTATTGTAAACTTTGAATAGGAAGATCTTTGTTGCAAAATTTTGATTTAAGCATGACTTTTGAAGTTGGAAGGAATTGCAACAAAAATCAAGAGAAATAGCCTATGGATGTTTCGACCATAGTTTGTTTTCCATAGTTGTGATTTGTTTTAAATCTTTCTAAGTTAATATTTGAGTTTAGGACAAAATTTACCTGAGGAATGTAAATTTTGATAATTTTTGGAGTTAGGATGTGAAATCCTTAAGTTATGGGTAAAATGGTCATTTTCCCACATGTAGAGGGCAAAATGATAATTTTACTCTAAGTTAGCTTGTTTTCATGTTTCTAAATGTTAGTGATTAAATTTCTAACTTTTAGAATGACCTCTTACAGTTCCTCGTGTTTCACGCTTTATTCTTGTAGAATGCGACGATCAAGATAAGTTAGCTTCTAACTTACTATCAGTTTATTGTATATGTATGATGGGTAAGGGAACTACGATTTATGTATGTATGTTATCATATATGCCATGTCACGTCATTACATGTTTATCTGTTATGCATCATTTATTCTGTCATGAATATTTATCTGTTACACAATCTATTCTATCACGTATTGTTATGTGCTATAAATATGCCATGTTAAATATGACTTATGTTACATGTATGTCATATCATGTAATATTTACCATTGCAAGTATGTCATGTTAAGTAAAGAAGTCAGATCACGTTCAAGTTAAGTTATTCATGTCAATCATAACCCTAAGTGCTAGGATGGGGTAATATCCTAGTGGAACTCCTTTGTTCACGCTGGAGTGTCTAAATAGGTGTGAAATTCCCTAGGTTGACAAAGTAGAGTCAACAGGTTGTGAATGGGGCCTAATTAGCTGGTCACCAGAGCGCGCCAAGCACTAACGCCGATGGTGCCATATTTTATTTTACGTGTATTCATAGGGCCATAATAACTGTGGAGCATGAAGTATTGGGGCCACAACAACTGTGGAGCATATACTACGTTAGACACAACAATTGTGACACGTAGAATACGTGGGGCTACAACAACTGTGGAGTACGTATTAACGCATTCACAGCTGGTGCAGATACCTGTGTTGTGATGCAGTAATCGGCAGGGACACACGGCTCTAGGGGACCCGTGTAGCACCCATATGGTCATGTTATTAATTAAGTCTATTGAATAAGATTCCAAGTTCATGTCAAGAAGTTAAGAATAAGCAATCATGGTGACCCCATGAGATAAGAATAAGTTTTAGATCAAGTCCACGTTAAGTCAAGTTTCAGATCAAGTTCCTGTTATGTTATGTTATGCTCACGTACAAGTTATGTTCATGTTCACATTAAGTTTCAAGTTCATGTTCATATCATGTTATGTTCATGTTTATGATATGTTCAAGCTCACGTTCATGTTGTGTTATGTTCATGTTTCTGTCATGTTATGTTCACGTACATGTTATTTTCAAGTTCACGTTCATGTTATGTTATGTTCACGTTCACATTATGTCTCAAGTTCACGTTTATGTCATGTTAATGCTCAGGTTTATGTTAAGTTCAAGTTCATATTTATGTTATGCATGTCCACGTTCATGCTATATTTCGAGTCCATGTTATGTTTCAAGTTTCATGTTCATGTTATGTTGCTAGTCCATGTTATGTTTTAAGCTCAAGTTCATATCATGTTAAGTCAAGTTCAGTTCACATTTAAGTTTAGGTTATGTCATGCTATATGTCAAGTTATGCTATGTTTACTTACGACTTTAATTATGCATTCATTCTTTTACTGCCATGCATTCATAATTAACCTGTGTGGGAGTTTCCTGTTAACTTACTGAGATTTGTAATCAAATCTCACAGTGGTAGTCCTAATTACCATTCCCCCCGAATGGTAGGCGATGTGTCAGGATCAGTGCAGGGAGCGAACATTGGTAGACTGAAGGACGTTGACTAGACGCCGCAGACACGACACGGTGCTTACAACTTCCATAGTTAGTTTTTAAATAGTTTTCTAGCCTCGTTAGTCGAGTTACACGAGTTCCTCGACAAACTTCCTCAATAGTGTATTTTGGTAATGTAAATATGGAGTTTGGTCTCCCATGCTTTTGAGGTTATAGTCTTCTAAGACTCATACTGAAATCGTGGATGTTTATTTTGTTAAGTATGCTTGGATTACGATTTAACTATTTGGAATATTATAAGTTTGGTGCATAATATTGCTCAAGAAAAAAAAAATTATCCGCTACGAATATTACATAATGCTATATGCATGTTAGGAATATTGCATCTTATATGTCATGAACGGGGGCAGGTAACCATGTGTTGCATGTCCCGACGCTTCAGATGTCCATTCAATCCCAAGCGGAATTTGAGGGCGTCACAGGGTTACTCATGTATCTACTCACAACTCCCACTGCATGGGGAATATCCGGTCTTGTGCAAATCATAGCATACATAAGTGAACCATCAGCTGAGGCATAAGGAACCTTACTCATGTAGTCTTGTTCCTCCTCTGACTCAAGTGACTGATTCTTGCTGAGTCTGAAATGACTGCCCAAGGGTGTGCCAACTGGTTTGGCCTTGTCCATATTGAACCTGCTGAGTACCTTTTTCACATACTCAGCCTGTGAGAGCCTCAATGTCCTTTTGGCTCTATCTCTGACAATTCTCATGCCAAGGATTTGCTTTACAGCTCCCAAATCCTTTTGGCTCTAGCCCCTGCAATAAGCATGCCATCTACATACAACAACAGAATAATGTAAGAATTGTCAAAGTGCCTGACATAGCAACAGTGATCTACCTGACATCTGATGTGCCCTGTACTGCGCATGAAGTTATCAAATTTCTTGTACCACTGTCTAGGAGCTTGCTTCAGGCCAAATAAGCTCTTCTTCAGTCTGCAAACTAAACATTCCTTTCCCTGTACTATAAACCCCTCAGGTTGGTGCATGAAGATGTCTTCTTCAAGGTCTCCATAAAGAAAGACTATCTTCACATCCAACTACTCAAAAAATAAATCTTCAGTAGCAACTATAGACAGTACCATCCTGATGGTTGTGATCTTCACCACAGGATAAAAGATCTCAGAGTAATCAATACCTTGCTTCTGCTGAAAGCCTTTTACAACAAGTCTAGCCTAGTACCTCTTACTTCCATCATGCTTAGTTTTCACCTGGTACACTCACTTGTTATGTAATGCCTTCTTCCCTTATGAAAGTTCTGTCAACTCTCATGTCTGATTCCCTAGCAGGGAATCCATCTCATCTTTCATGGCCAGCTCCCACTTGCTAGAATTTTCATCTTGCAAGGTTTCTTTATAACTCTGCGGTTCTCCACCATCTATTAACAAAATATAATTCAAAGTTGGTGAAAAACGCTGTGGAGGACGTATAGTCTAAACTGACCTGCGAACTGTAGTTGTAGGAGTGGACAGCTCTGAAACTGACTGTGGAATAATAGGAATGGGTGCACTGGACCCACTCTCCCCGTCACTCACATCTTTACACTGCACTGTGACCTCTGGTAGGTCATCCAATCTTACGAACTCGGACTCCTGAGAAGTTATTTCAGAAGCTGTACTAGACTTGTCCTTATAAACAATCTTCTCATTGAAAATCACATTCCTGCTTATTATGATCTTCCGACCCTGATCATCCCAAAAACAATAGCCAAATGCCTCGTCTCCATAGCCAATGAAATAACATTTCTTTAACTTAGCCTCAAGTTTACTACGAGCATCAGAATCAATAAGAACATAAGAGAGACAGCTAAAAGTTTTAAGGTGAGAAAATTTAAACTCTTTCCCGCTCCAAACCTCCTCAAGCAATTCACAATCTAATGGAACTTATGGCCCTCTGTTTATTAGGTAGACGACAGTGCTGACTGCATCTGCCCAGAAAGTAGGTGGTAGTTCGACGTGCAACCTCATGCTTTTAGCACGCTCATTTATGGTTCTGTTCATACGCTCAGCAGCTCCATTTTGCTATCGTGTCCCAATAATGGTCTTCTCCATTCTGATACCCAAAGCTGCACAATACTCCTTGAACTCACCATCAATGTACTCACCACTATTGTCGGACCTCAAACATTTTAGATTCAAGCCTGTCTCTGTCTCAACCATGGCCTTCCAAGTTTTGAACACATTAAATACATTAGATTTATGCTTCAAAAAATAAACCCATACCTTCCTACTATGGTCATCAATGAACGTGACATAGTAACGAGAACCTCTAAGTGATGCCACTGGGGAAGGTCCCCACACATCTGTATGCACTAGATCTAGTTTTCTTGTCTTAGGTGTTCTACCACTTTTCAAGAAGCTGACATTCTTTTGTTTCCCTATAATACAACTCTCACACATACTGAGATCAACTGACTTCAGTTCTGGTAGCTTGCCTCTGGACAGAAGTTCTTTCATACCCTTCTGACTCATATGACCAAGCCTACAATGCCACAAATCTGTTGTGCTCTCTGCAATGGTAGTAGCAATAGTGTTAATCAAACCGGTAGTCATATATAGTGTACCAGTTTTCTTACCTCGAGCCAGTACCAATACCCCTTTTGTGACCTTCCAGGTGCTATCTGAGAACACTACTGAATAACTACACTCATCGAGCTGCCCAACAGAAATGAGGTTCTTCTTCAACTCAGGAATGTGTCTGACCTTTTGCAAGGTCCATTTGTTATTGTTAGGGAGTGCAATGTCAATGTCTCCCGTCCCCACTATGTTCAAAGCCTCTCCATCAGCCAGATACACCTTCCCAAAGTCACCTGCAACATAATTCTGCATTAACTCTCAGTGGAAAGATGTATGGAAGGAAGCCCCTGAATCCAGTATCCAGTCATCAACTGGACTATGAACTGCAAGTAATAGTGCATCCTGTACTTCTTCAGTTACCACATTAGCACTATCATTCTTAGTCTTCTTAGGATTTTTGCAGTTCTTCTTTATGTGTCCTGCTTTGCCACAATTCCAGCAAGTTGCCTGGTCAGACTTGCTCTTGTCCCTGTGCTTTGATTTTGATCTTCCTCTGTTTGAGTTCCTGTCTTATGATCTACCTCGAGAATCAACATTTAGTGCTGAACTTGAACCTGAGGTCTTGCCTGAATCCTTCCTGCACACTTCCTCAGCCAAAATCAAATCATGAATATCATCATATTTCAACTTAGATTTACCGGCAGAATTACTGACATCCATTGTCATGGCTTCCCAGCTATTTTTCAATGAAGCCAATAATATCAGTGCACGTATCTCATCATCAAATTCAATTTTAACAGACTATAATTGATTTGTGATAGTATTAAAATCATTCAGATGTTGTGCAATAGACATACCATCCGCCATCTTCAAATTGAATAACTTTTCCATCAAATGTACATTATTATTCAGTGACGGCTTTTCATACATACCTGAAAAAGCCGCCATGAGATCCGCAGTTGTCTTCTCCTTGATGACGTTGTGTGCAACAGATCTCGACAGGATTAATCGAATAACCCCCAGAACCTGTCAATCCAACAGTTTCCAATCAGCCTCATCCATCTTTTTCAGTCACTTTCTCAATAGTAGAAAATGAAGTTTCTTCCCATAGAGATAGTCCTTTATCTGCATCCTCCAGTAACCAAAATCTGTGCCATCAAACTTCTCGATCCCCGATACCTTCACTTCATCTCCAACCATCGTTTTTCCTTAGACCCGAACCTGGCTCTGGTACCAATTGTTGTAAAAAAATGATGACAATAAAGTGAAAAATAAAATATGAAAGAGAAATTAATCACACGACGCACATATTTACGTGGTTTGGCAAATTGCTTACGTCCATGGGAGCTGTAGATGATTTTTATTACTGAGGAATCACTATACAAAGGTGGGGTGAATTACTGTTCTTCAACAGTGTTCTACAGTGTTCGAGCGTACGGCCATATGATGTAAAATCACATATATATACTCAAACGGTGGAAAAGATCCTAGATCTGAAAAATACAATATTCGCTCGAGCAGCATGTCGAGCATGTGTCAAGAGAACTCCCTTCTGCAACTGCTCGAGCTCACTGTCAAGCTATCGTCGAGCGTTTGACTCTACCTGACTTCGCTCGAGCGGCCAATGCCTCCACTCGAGCAATGTGGACTAGACTCCACAGTACTCAACAATCAGTGCTACGCTGGAGCACAGGGTAGAAAGGTTCTACTCCCGAGCTCTAATATCAGATATGAATTGTGTAACAGCCCGCTAGAAATTCAATGGTGGAATTTCTATAGACATTAGAAATCTCGTGAAAACCCCATAAGTTTTTACGAATCGGCTAATCACATAAGCTCTAGTATGTCAACATAATTAGTTTTATCACTCACTATGGTGCCATAAATGTGATTTTATTTGTTTGAGGTAGTTAGAAGTGTCAGATTACGTTATAGTTTACGCCACTAGACTCAGTTGAATATTTAGGATTTTTCAGTACTAAGTTTATTATGCACTTTTTCGGAGTGAATAGTAACCTCGATAAGCGTACTAAGTGCAGTGGTTTCAAAATCACAGTGTGAAATGTCCAAATTAGGTTAGAGAAGTTTTATTTGGACACTTGGCAAGATCTTAACCACACATAATGAATAGTATTAGATACTTGGCACAAAGAGAAACCATTAGATGGATTTGTGAAGGAAATCAATGTGTGAGATCATGCCACCTAAGCAAAACAGTTTTTTTTCATCTGATCAACCAAATTGAGTTAGATGAAGAGGGTTTCAACCCTAGTAAAACCCTAAATGGTTGGAATCCTTTTGAAACCCCAAAAACTTGGTTGAAACCGAATCCCTAAACGGTTTCCCCAAACCCTAAAGTTGGCATTCAAACCCTTTTTGATCCAATTTCTAGTATTGTGTTTAATCACTTGATTAAATCACTTTCACATGCTATTAATTTCTCAAATTCCTATTATGACATCTTTATCCAACATTTTAAACCTTAGAAATTTGATTGGGCCAAGAAAAATTGGATTTGGGCTTGATAGCATCTCAAACCCTAACCAAACCCCCTTTAAACCCCAAATTGAAGCCCACTTGGTTGAGGCCCACTAAGGCCCACTAAAGCCCACGAATTTTGGCCACCTTGGCATAGCTTCTTGGAGAAATTTCCTCCCCCACTTGGCAGACCATTCATTGCATCAAGTTGCACTCATTAATATGGAGGAACCCACCCCATCAAGTCCCATGTCTCATAGCCTTTGTAAGTTGTCTTTTGCCCCCCACTATCCTCTACATTATGTCACATGTCTACACCTCCACTCAATGATCATTAAGGTCCAAATATTCTCCCTACAGAAGTCTTGAGTCGTGCAAGACACACTTACTTCACTTTAATCATTTCTTCACCCCGTTCTTAGAGAGAAACCCAAAAGAGCTCTCTCGGGCAGATTTCTGGGTCTTTTTGCGTGGAGTTTTTCGACCCTTTGTAAGTATTTTCACACGATGACTCCTTCATAAAAGTTGTTCCTCTTTGAGTCTAGTTTCCGTAGATGTATTTTTCGTATCATTCCATGGTCATTTGGTCGGTCAAAAGTATTTTTAACCATGGAAAGGTCATTCTGGGCGTGAATCTGGAGAGTGTGTTATGTTTTGGAGTTTTTGACCAAGCTAATGGATATATCTTGGTCCGAAAATTTTATGGAGTGTTCTTAGAATGTGTTTAAGAGTTTTCATTGAGGTTTTGTTGCATGAATAAAGATTTTGATGATAGATTTTATTAGATCTAGAAACATGAAAACTGGAAGTGACAAAACAGTTTTTATTTGGATAAAGTTTGAATATTTTGAGGTTTGATCTTACTCTAAAGGCTTTGATATTTTTATATGATGATCCTAAGTCTCTTATTTTCATGTTAGGATGTTATTTTGGAGATATTTAGTATTAGTTTCAAAGATATGATTTTTTCTATGCAAGAGAATTTCGGTTAGGCCTAAGATTTGATGTTTTTAGGTTAGATCCATGTTTTATTGGGTTTTAGCCATGTGATTTTAATTTTGATGGTTGGATATTCTTTAGGACACGTTTTTAAACCATGTGATACTTTATTTCAAAGATCTCACCTTCTTAAGCCATTGATCAAGAGATTTATCAAAGCTAGTTAAGAAAAAGTTTCTGTTTTTGGACTAAGTGTAAAATCAAAAACTCCAAGTGTTATTTTTGTGATTTTGGTGACTTTAGTTTGATGATTTAAAGCATGGTTTATCTGAGGATGATGTTATGAATATGTTAGAAGTAAGATTAGATTTTTTGGAATTCTTGGAGATGTTTTGATTTAAGGACAAAGCTTGTGATTCAAGTGTTTTGATCTTTTTACAAAAAAGTTTGGTGTTGATTATTAGCTTTTTCTAAATGGATGTTTCAAGTATGGTTTTAAACTTAGGATTGGAAGATGTTTGTTGTAAAATTTTGGTTTAAGCATGAGTTTTGAAGTTGGAAGGAATTGTAACAAAAATCAAGAGAAATGGCCTATGGATGTTTCGGCCATAGTGTGTTTTCCATAGTGTTGTTTTGTTTTAAATTTTTTTCTGAGTTGATATTTGAGTTTAGAACAAAATTTACATGAGGAATGTAAATTTTGGAAATTTTTGGAGTTAGGATATGAAATCCTTAAGTTATGGGTAAAATGGTCGTTTTCCCACATGTAGAGGGTAAAATGATAATTTTACTCTAAGATAACTTGTTTCCATGTTTCTAATTGTTAGTAATTAAATTTCTAACTTTTAGAATGACCTTTTACAGTTTCTCGTATATCGCACTTTATTCTCGTAGAACGTGACAATCGAGGTAAGTTAGCCTCTAACTTACTATCAGTTTATTGTGTATGTGTGATGGGTAAGAGAACTACAATTTATGTATGTATGTTATCGTATATGCCATGTCATGCTATGTCATTACATGTTTATCTGCTACGTATGATTTAATCTCTCATGAATAATTATTCTGTTACATAATCTTTTCTATTTCGGTGGAAGCTGAGGACTACAAGTCTCTCACGGCAGATGCATAAACAATAGGACAGCATCATTCACGGATGCAAGTTGAAAGAAAACAAACAGAAATTCAGCACATGCAGAAAAAGAAAACAACCTCACACATGCATCAATCACGGCACCGCAGAAATCAAACGTGGACAATGACAGCAACTCACGGATGAAAGCACTTCACATGCTGACCTATAAAAGGCTGGAAGCTTAGAAAGGAAAAAAAATATAGAAGACGGTGGCAGCAGAAGCCACTATTTTTTTTCTTTCCTATTTCTTTATTTCCGTTAGGCATTTTTCGTCTAGTGGAGTTTCAGTTTGTTTTATTTCTATTTAGTTCGGTCATTAAGTTTATTTCTCAGTTCGTTCCAGCTTGTTTTATTTAATCTTCTGCACTTATTTTCATTCAACTTGAAATGTTAGGATTTATCATTTTTTATGCATCTTGCTAATTTAGTAATGATAGGCTAGATTTTTTAGCTTGGGTTTCAATGAGTAACCTATGACTGTTTTGGAGTGGATTTTCTTCAATATTATTTGATTTCAATGTTTAACTTGTTGGATAATATTTCAATTTACATATAGAAAGGATTGAAGTTCTTTGTTCTTGGTTTAGATTATCTGTAGACGTAAAGGCACAATTAATACTTGAACAAGTAACAAGACTTTGATGGTTTTCTTTCACTATTTTATAATTGTTATATAATCTATCAAGTAATTTTATGAAGCCAATAATTGTGGTTCATTGCTATATTATCCGACCATGAGTTTTAGGAATAGGATCATGGTTGAAAGAAGGTGAAAAGAGAAGTAAATCTATCTCCAAATAAGTGGGAGAAAATTGCATCCCAAGTGTTTGTTTTATTGTTTCTTACAAGCTTAATCCATTTGTTACACATTTTCTCTAAGCCTCGTAGTTTTGGTAATTTTAGAAACTTAGATCTACATTCATTTTCATCTTTCATAATCGATACATCTTTTACACAGAGAAAATCTCACAAACGTTTTGATAACTCTTTGTCCCTGTGGAATACGATCCTGGACTCATCCTTGTATTACTTTGATAGCTTCTACGCTGGAGCACAGGGTAGAAAGGTTCTACTCCCGAGCTCTAATATCAGATATGAATTGTACCCATTTTACAATCATACTGCTGGACTTCCTGTTCCAGGTAAGGCATATAAGTAAGTTCTTCTACTTGAAAAAGAAATTAATTTCTCCAACAAATTAAGTCTGGGCATTTAATGAATATAATGAAGAGTATGTTTTATATACCGGATTTCAAATCTATTTTTTCTAGAAAAAATACACCAACCTCATTGGCAACATTAAATTGCTCTGTGATTTCACCTGCGGTTTTTAATCAAGGTTTCTTGAGAAAAATGAAAATAATAAAATAATAATAAGCATCTTACTATGATTTCTTTCATTTTTTTGGCAGGAAAGCGAAAGTCAACGTCATCTTCAACTATCATCGCCGTTACTATCCCACTTGCTGGCTCTATGATACTTTTCCTATTAGGCTTGTACTTCCTGCATAGAAGAAAAAGGGAGAAATACAATAATTTACCGAGAGAAAAAGGTAAACAATAAAAAGTTTAGTTGTCATCGTCATCTGTAATTAATCTTTGAACTTCTTGCCGTTGCCAACCATTTTGCTACGGTAATTTTTTCTTTCTCACCATTTGGTTGTGTAGTTGCCATGGAAATTATATCTGTAGAGTCCTTGCAATTTGACTTGGCTACAATTGAAGCTACCACAAACAATTTCTCTGACGATAACAAGATTGGGAAAGGTGGTTTTGGTTCGGTTTACAAGATAAGGATATATTATTATAAAAACGATTCATATACATATACACACGAGAGTGGAATGTTCTAACCTTGTTCCAACTATATTCTTAGGGTATTCTTTACAACGGACAAGAAATAGCAGTCAAGAGGCTATCTAGAAGCTCCGAGCAGGGCCTTTTTCTAAAATTGCTGGATACGGGCCTTAACATTATCGTTCTAGAGCTCCTCTCTCTGAGTTCAGGGTGGAGGTTTTTTCCTCGTCTTTTGTATGAGTTTCAACGAGATGATAGATAATTTGGATGAACTCTATGTGAGCTTGAATGAAGCAGTTTCGGTGGAGACTAGTAGATTGGAAAAAGTGTTGGAACGTGGAGAGAATTGTTTGATTATGAAGCTTTTGATCAGGAAGCATTATAATCATGAGGCTTTCAAACAAACGATGCGCAAAGTATGGAGGCTAGTGAAGAGTGTGAAGTTTCGTGATCTGAATGCTGAGTTTACATTGGTTGAGTTTGAAGATGGTCGTGACAGGGCAAAGGTCATGTGTGAAGGTCCTTGGACTTTCGACAAACATTTGGGGTACTGTTGAAGGAATTTTATGGTCTGGTGCAGATTAGTAAACTTCAAATGGTGAAGGCTCCTTTTTGGGTTCGTATACATGATTTACCATTGATTACTCGTAATGAGTATATTGGGAAACTAGTTGGGAGTGCTTTGGGGGAGGTGTTGGAGGTTGATCTGGATAAGGGAGAAATGGAGTGGTGGGAGTATATGAGAGTTAGAGTGCTAATTGATATTTCAAAACCTTTTTTACGAAGAAAGCGTTTGAATGTGGGGGAGGGTGTGTCTTGTTGGGTGTGTTTTTCCTACGAAAGATTACCAGATTTATGCTTCTTTTGTGGGATGTTCGTACATATGCTAAAAGAATGTGAAGCTGTTGATGTTGCTAAGGTTGATCAGACAAAACTTCCTTACAGTCAATGGTTGAGAGTGGGGTTTATGAGTAATCGAAGGGGAGGGCAGTGAGAGGTCCCATATTCAGGGTTGTCAAAATTTGCAGCACCGTTGATGATGGTTTGAGCGGTGGAGACTGAATTGATGAATACTAAAGCTGATGGTTATAATGCTCCGTCTGTTACAGAGCCAGTTATGCAAAATCTTTGTGGAAATGTGGAGGTGTCAGTTACACCAGATCAGGAAACTGTTGTGGAGAAGATAAATGCGGGAGTGACTCCCTCTGTTCAAGTTGATCCTTCAGCCTTTATTGCATTAATGCCAATGGTGGAATCTCAGAAGATGGTGGAAACAGAAGTAACGGAAACTATGAAGGAAAGTAATGGGGTTGATGGGCTTACTGAAGTTCTAGTACTAGAGGCCTCATATTTGGCCTCTGAATTGGGTTTTGGCCCAAATGGTTGTAAGCCTTGTTTTACTACCTCTCGGTCTAGTCACGACCCACTATCTTTTCAACACAAATTGAGTCACCGAATACGTTCATCGGGGAGTAGGGTTGAGAAATTCAATCTCGGGAAGGGGAAGGGAAAGAATGGAAGCTCTATTCGATTGCAGAAGGAGGTGCCTACCTTGTACCTCGGCAAGAAGCGGAAGGGGAGCTTGCTGTTGGATGATGCTGCAAAACGGGGTAAGTCAGTTTGTGACTCTAACTCTACGGAGTCAATCTCAGCGTTATCGGTGGTGGCTATTGAACAGCCCCACCGGTCACAATGAGGTTGTTCAGTTGGAATCTCTGTGGGCTTGGGAACCCACAGAGTATTCGTACACTTCGTGATTTAATCACGAAAGAAGATCCCGACATTGTTTTTTTGCAAGAAACAAAAATGAAGTCTAGACAATTGGAGTTGTGTAAGTTTAAATTGGGTTTTCGAAATTGCTTTGGGGTTGATTGTGTGGGGTGTAGTGCTGGTCTGGTTCTATTCTAGAAGGATGATTTGAAATTGTCTATTGTTAATTACCCTAAAAACCATATTCATGCAGTTGTTACTGATTGTAATGGGGGAAAGTGTTTGTTAACTAGGGTATATGGTCATCCTGACAGAAATATGAGAGTGGAAGTATGAAGGGTGTTAAAAGCACTAGGTCGTGGGGTCACTCTACCTTGGCTAGTGTTTGTGGATTTCAATGAAATCATGGATCATTCTAAGAAGTGTGGAGGGAGCTTCCGAAGTAATAATCAGCTATTGGAGTTTAGGGAGGTGATGGAAGAATGTGAGCTTAGAGATTTGGGGTTTGTTGGGGCTCGTTTTACCTGGAGCAATAGAAGGGAAGGGACTGGTCTGATAAGGGAGAGATTGTATAGATTTCTTGCTAATTCTTTATGGTGTGATCTTTATCCAAATCTTAAAGTTCATCTTGGAGTGGCGACATATTCTGACCATATTCCTTTGTGGTTAGATACCGATGGGGTTTTAATTAGGAGTAAGGGTAAAAAGTTGTTCAGGTTTGAAGCCATGTGGGTGGGGGAGAAAACATGTTCATCCATAATTGAGAATGTTTGGAGGCGAGTAGAGGCCTCATCTTCTTTGAGCCGTATTATGGGATGTGTTTCTACCTGTGTTGAGGACTTGGGAAAGTGGAACAAGACATCTTTTGGTCATGTTCAACCTGAGTTAGCTACTACCAAGATGAAGCTTAACAGTTTGCAAAAAAGGGATCCAGGTGTGTTCGTTCTGGCTAAGACTAACCAAGCCCGTGAAGATGTTTAGAAATTACTTGAAAGGGATGAATTAATGTAGAAACAGCGGTCTCCAGTAATGTGGCTTAGGGAGGGGGATTATAATTCCAAGTATTTCCACTCAAAGGCCTCTTCTCGAAGGAGGAAAAATACTATTGTTCAGTTGCAAGATGATTCTGAAAATTGGNAGTGAAGAGTGTGAAGTTTCGTGATCTGAATGCTGAGTTTACATTGGTTGAGTTTGAAGATGGTCGTGACAGGGCAAAGGTCATGTGTGAAGGTCCTTGGACTTTCGACAAACATTTGGGGTACTGTTGAAGGAATTTTATGGTCTGGTGCAGATTAGTAAACTTCAAATGGTGAAGGCTCCTTTTTGGGTTCGTATACATGATTTACCATTGATTACTCGTAATGAGTATATTGGGAAACTAGTTGGGAGTGCTTTGGGGGAGGTGTTGGAGGTTGATCTGGATAAGGGAGAAATGGAGTGGTGGGAGTATATGAGAGTTAGAGTGCTAATTGATATTTCAAAACCTTTTTTACGAAGAAAGCGTTTGAATGTGGGGGAGGGTGTGTCTTGTTGGGTGTGTTTTTCCTACGAAAGATTACCAGATTTATGCTTCTTTTGTGGGATGTTCGTACATATGCTAAAAGAATGTGAAGCTGTTGATGTTGCTAAGGTTGATCAGACAAAACTTCCTTACAGTCAATGGTTGAGAGTGGGGTTTATGAGTAATCGAAGGGGAGGGCAGTGAGAGGTCCCATATTCAGGGTTGTCAAAATTTGCAGCACCGTTGATGATGGTTTGAGCGGTGGAGACTGAATTGATGAATACTAAAGCTGATGGTTATAATGCTCCGTCTGTTACAGAGCCAGTTATGCAAAATCTTTGTGGAAATGTGGAGGTGTCAGTTACACCAGATCAGGAAACTGTTGTGGAGAAGATAAATGCGGGAGTGACTCCCTCTGTTCAAGTTGATCCTTCAGCCTTTATTGCATTAATGCCAATGGTGGAATCTCAGAAGATGGTGGAAACAGAAGTAACGGAAACTATGAAGGAAAGTAATGGGGTTGATGGGCTTACTGAAGTTCTAGTACTAGAGGCCTCATATTTGGCCTCTGAATTGGGTTTTGGCCCAAATGGTTGTAAGCCTTGTTTTACTACCTCTCGGTCTAGTCACGACCCACTATCTTTTCAACACAAATTGAGTCACCGAATACGTTCATCGGGGAGTAGGGTTGAGAAATTCAATCTCGGGAAGGGGAAGGGAAAGAATGGAAGCTCTATTCGATTGCAGAAGGAGGTGCCTACCTTGTACCTCGGCAAGAAGCGGAAGGGGAGCTTGCTGTTGGATGATGCTGCAAAACGGGGTAAGTCAGTTTGTGACTCTAACTCTACGGAGTCAATCTCAGCGTTATCGGTGGTGGCTATTGAACAGCCCCACCGGTCACAATGAGGTTGTTCAGTTGGAATCTCTGTGGGCTTGGGAACCCACAGAGTATTCGTACACTTCGTGATTTAATCACGAAAGAAGATCCCGACATTGTTTTTTTGCAAGAAACAAAAATGAAGTCTAGACAATTGGAGTTGTGTAAGTTTAAATTGGGTTTTCGAAATTGCTTTGGGGTTGATTGTGTGGGGTGTAGTGCTGGTCTGGTTCTATTCTAGAAGGATGATTTGAAATTGTCTATTGTTAATTACCCTAAAAACCATATTCATGCAGTTGTTACTGATTGTAATGGGGGAAAGTGTTTGTTAACTAGGGTATATGGTCATCCTGACAGAAATATGAGAGTGGAAGTATGAAGGGTGTTAAAAGCACTAGGTCGTGGGGTCACTCTACCTTGGCTAGTGTTTGTGGATTTCAATGAAATCATGGATCATTCTAAGAAGTGTGGAGGGAGCTTCCGAAGTAATAATCAGCTATTGGAGTTTAGGGAGGTGATGGAAGAATGTGAGCTTAGAGATTTGGGGTTTGTTGGGGCTCGTTTTACCTGGAGCAATAGAAGGGAAGGGACTGGTCTGATAAGGGAGAGATTGTATAGATTTCTTGCTAATTCTTTATGGTGTGATCTTTATCCAAATCTTAAAGTTCATCTTGGAGTGGCGACATATTCTGACCATATTCCTTTGTGGTTAGATACCGATGGGGTTTTAATTAGGAGTAAGGGTAAAAAGTTGTTCAGGTTTGAAGCCATGTGGGTGGGGGAGAAAACATGTTCATCCATAATTGAGAATGTTTGGAGGCGAGTAGAGGCCTCATCTTCTTTGAGCCGTATTATGGGATGTGTTTCTACCTGTGTTGAGGACTTGGGAAAGTGGAACAAGACATCTTTTGGTCATGTTCAACCTGAGTTAGCTACTACCAAGATGAAGCTTAACAGTTTGCAAAAAAGGGATCCAGGTGTGTTCGTTCTGGCTAAGACTAACCAAGCCCGTGAAGATGTTTAGAAATTACTTGAAAGGGATGAATTAATGTAGAAACAGCGGTCTCCAGTAATGTGGCTTAGGGAGGGGGATTATAATTCCAAGTATTTCCACTCAAAGGCCTCTTCTCGAAGGAGGAAAAATACTATTGTTCAGTTGCAAGATGATTCTGAAAATTGGACAAATGGGGCTCAGATGGATGAGTTAATTACTAGTTATTTTCATAAACTTTTTTCAACTGCTGGCCGAGTGGAGATGGAGGAGGTTTTATCAGGTACTGGCATGAAAGTAACTGCTGAGATGAATGTGGAGCTTTTAAAACCTTATGTAGCTAAGGAAGTGGAGGACGCACTCAAACAAATGCACCCTTCAAAAGCTCTAGGACCAGATGGCATGTCTTCTATTTTCTTCCAGCAGTACTGGCATGTGATAGGTAAATCTGTTACTGATGCTTTGCTGTTAGCTTTGAATTCTGGAGAGTTTCCTAGCGATTTGAATCATACTTTTATTACCCTTATTCCTAAGAAAGCATCTCCTTCAAAAGTGGCAGACTTTAGACCTATTAGTTTTTGTAATGTGCTTTATAAGATTTTATCAAAAGTCATTGCAAATAGGCTTAAGAAAGTTTTGCCAAATGTAATCTCTGATACTCAATGTGCTTTTGTTCCGGGTAGACAGATTACTGATAATGTGCTTATTGCTGATGAGTTTTTGCATTTTTTGAGAATGAAGAGACATGGGAATAAAGGGTTTATGTCTCTTAAACTAGACATGAGCAAAGCCTACGATAGGGTGGAATGGGTGTTTTTGGAAAAAACTATGGAGTCACTCGGTTTTGATAGCAACTTTATTAATTTGGTAATGAAGTGTGTGAGAACAGTTTCCTTTTCAGTGTTGGTTAATGGAAGCCCCAAAGGTCCTATAATTCTAAGTAGGGGAATCAGACAAGGAGATCCTTTATCTCCTTATCTGTTCCTCTTATGTACTGAAGGCCTTATCTCTTTGTTAAAAAATTCTGCTGGTTGACTCAGCTTATAATGTTGTCTTCCAAGCGTAGAAGCTGTCAAAGTAATACAAGGGTAAGTCCCAAGATCGAATTCACAGGGACAAAGGGATTATCAAAGCGTTTGTGAGATTTTCTTTGTGTAAAAGATGTATCGATTATGAAGGATAAAAATTGATGTGGATCTATATTTTTAAAATTACCAAAACTAAGAGACTTAGAGAAAGTGTGTAGCAAATGAATTAAACTTGCAAGAAACAATAAA